>JAYKKM010000165.1:1055000-1185485 GCA_035772405.1 Chrysogorgia sp. JL179-B06
ATATATATATATATATATATATATATATATATATATATATATATATATATATATATATATATATATATATAATATATATTTATATATATATATATATATATATATATATATATATATATATATATATATATATATATATATATATATATATATATATATATATATATATATATATATATATATATATATTCAATTTTAAAGTTAAAAATATTATTAATCGGAATTTTCACATTTTACAACCCTTTGGTATCTTTTCGCCGTAATAAAAACATTCGTGACTCCTTAGTACATAGTGCCCTTAAACAAAATACCTCGGCACCAGCGGGAACATTTTCTTGCGGCCGTTCCCGCTGTAACACATGCGCTTTTCTCAATCCCACTACAGTTATTACTGCCCCCAAATTCGACCACACAATCCGTCATCCTTTTTCATGCACGTCCACCAACATAATTTATTGCATTTCTTGCGATAAATGCCCTAAAATCTACATCGGTGAAACTGGGCGACGCCTTTCAGACAGGTTTGCTGAACATCTTCGTTCCGTGAGGATCAATGATGGTGACAAACCTGTAGCCCGCCATTTCAACAGCTCCAACCATTTGGTTTCAGACATGAAAGTCTGTGCCATCCTTCCCATTTCCGGTGGCAACGATAACCGCAAGCGGCAAGAAAAGCGTCTCATTTTTAAACTTGGCACCACACATCCTCTTGGTCTTAACGAACGTTTTTCTTTTATTTAACTTCCTAAAAGTTTTTATTATTTTAGTTTGCTTGGAACTTTTTATTATTAGCTTATGCACTTTCATTGCTTTTCAAGTATTTGCTTCTATTATTATCGCCTAATCCCCTTGAATATTGGACCTGTAATTTTCCCCACCCCCTCAGTCTGCTTATTTATCGACTTTAAAAATAGCAAATGATTTAACTTTTCCCATCTCATTAATTATTGGTTAGTTTATTTCCCGTGCATTTGATTGGCTACTTTCTACCTGTGACACCCTTTTGGCATTATATAAGCCCTATTTATTTTATTTCATCTCGTCTTACTCTGATGAAGGGCTCCGCTCGAAATGTCAGTATCTTGTCACTAAATTCTTGGCAGTTTACCACCTTTTCACTTTGCTATATATTCAGAACACTGTCTACGCAGCACTCTACTTTATATATATATATATATATATATATATATATATATATATATATATATATATAAAAGTAGAAAAGTTGAGTGCTGCGTAGACAGTGTTTTGAATATATAGCAAAAGTGAAAAGGTGGTAAACTGCCAATAATTTAGTGACGAGATACTGACGTTTCGAGCGGAGCCCTTCATCATAGTAAGACGAGATGAAATAAAATAAATAGGGCTTATATATATATGCCAAAAGGATGTCACAGGTAGAAAGTAGTCAATCAAATGCACGGGAAATAAACTAACTAATAATTAATGAGATGGAAAAAGTTAAACATTTACTATTTTTAACACTCGATCAATAAGCAGACTGAGGGGGTGGGAGAAATGACAGGTGCAATATTCAAGGGGATTAGGCGATAATAATAGAAACAAAGACTTGAAAAGGAATGAAAGTGCATAAGCTAATAATAAAAAGTTCCAAGCAAACTAAAATAACAAAAAACTTTTAGGAAATTAAATAAAAGAAAAACGTTCGTTAAGACCAAGAGGATGTGTGGTGCCAAGTTTAAAAATGAGACGTTTCTCTTGCCGCTTACGGTTATCGTTGCCACCGGAGATGGGAAGGATGGCACAGACTTTCATGTCTGAAACCAAATGGTTGGAGCTGTTGAAATCGCGGGCTACAGGTTTGTCACCATCATTGATCCTCACGGAACAAAGATGTTCAGCAAACCTGTCTGAAAGACGTCGCCCGGTTTAACTTTTCCCATCTAATTAATTGTTAGTTAGTTTATTTCCCGTGCATTTGATTGGCTACATTCTACCTTGGCATATATATAAGCCCTATTTATTTTATTTCATCTTGTCTTACTCTGATGAAGGGCTCCGCTCGAAACGTCAGTATCTCGTCACTAAATTATTGGCAGTTTACCACCTTTCCACTTTGCTATATATATATATATATATATATATATATATATATATATATATATATATATATATATATATATATATATATATATATATATATATATATATATATATATATATATATATATTATATATATATATATATATATATATATATATATATATATATATATATATATATATTATATATATATATATATATATATATATATATATATATATATATATATTGTCGCTTACGCATTATGCGCACGCTCACTGCTTGCAGTTTGAGCGCTCTGGCATGGTTTTTGATGTCCCACATTTTGTGTGCATCAAGGGTGACTGTAAATAGCAGTCATCTTCATCCTGCTCATCAGCACTACACTGATGAGGCCCAAAAGGCCGAAACGGTACCGTCTGTAGTTATATATATATATATATATATATATATATATATATATATATATATATATATATATAAATTATGGATAATTTTTTGGAAATTCCTTCGGGCACCCCTTAGGATAAATTGAGATTCAAGAACCCGTAGGACATCCAAATCCCTCAATAGGGGGTGAGGCTTTCCATGTCAGAATCGCTGGAAAATGTTTCAAGTGTTTACTAGACATACTAATGAGCTTTGATATTGAGTGAAACAGGCAGATATATAGACGACTTTCATAATGGCTGCCATTTTAAATATTCTTTTATGTGCATATAAATTAGTCTTTACTCTACTAACTGTGGCCTTTACAACCTCGTTACGAAGCAAAATTATTTTGAATTGCTGACATGCAAACGAGGCCATAAAGGCTAATTTAGATGCACATAAAGGAATATTTAAAATATTTAAATTAGCAGCCATTATGAAAGTCGTGTATTGCTGTTGCTATTTTTACTGCATTGGTATTTCTACTGTGATGACTTGACCCGGCTAGTCTTTCAAATATTTTGGTAACGATAGCATAATTTTGATGAACTCCCCCTGGATTAGGAATTTTTTTTGACCAATGTAAAAACATTCCTGGATCCGCCCCTGTTTACTATTGAGAAGAATTAATGAAAAATCGCACACATGTTTGGCGAAATATTCATAATACCACAAGTGCGAAGCATACGCGTATTCATAGTTTACAAAATTTTACTACGAAGCGGATAAACTGATGTTTGTAAATATTAAAATCCAACATCCCGGATGTAATGTTTTACTAGCCAAGGGTATTTACAAAATATACCACAATAAAAAAATGTAAATACCCCTAGTAAAAAAATTTAAGTATAATATTGATGACATTAGCCAATCAGGAATGAGTAAAATTGATTGAAATGGTATTTGCTGCCTATGGTATTTATTGCCCTCTGTTGAGATGTTCAGTTTTATGACGTTTTGTGACGTAGAAGTTTTATCATGTGTATTAAATTTCCTGCCTTTCGCCGTTCAGAACTTGTCAACGCTGTGAAGTTTGAACGATCTGTTCTGCCTTCAGTGAGGAAGTATAAGACGACTAAGATTATGTGTATTGTACTTAATTTTTCTTGTTGAATGCTCACCAAACAGAAAATATGGCTCAGTGACTGCGAGGTATCTGTCATTTCTTGCCATCACAGCATCACTTGTCATGGGCTAAATGTATCATGATATCAAATTGTTTTGTTTGTGAATACAGTTTTCCTTCTATTTTAGGTGTATATTGAGTAAATATACTTAATGCAATGTCAGCAACAAAATAATAATGAACAGTTTGTCTCAATATAAATGCAGTATCACATCCTTCAACAAGGAAACTAAAAGAGACATGTTTTTTCTTTACTGTGAATTAAAGCATATTAATACACCATCTCAATCTTTGGCAGTTGGCACTACATCTATTTATGCTATGATCACATACAACTACAAACATCTAACTTGGATTTGAGGAAATAATTATCTACAGTGGTTTCTACAATTGATTTGTGCACAAAGCTGTAAAACTACATATGTAATAAACTGTACATCATGGAATTATTTACCTCAACTTTGTGAAAACTCAGTGGAGAGTGGAAATTATTTGTTTGCAAGTTCTTTGGGAAAATAAAATACAGTAGTTGCAGTGGTGTATTCTCAAATGACAACTACATTATATGTGGAGTCGTGCACATGCGCAATGAACTAATACATCACAGAGAGTATTGTATTCTCAACAAGAACTCCAATAAAAGTTAGACAATATAAACAATGGATCAACAATACCAGAAACATCTGTTACATACCATTTCTGGTTTTTATTTTGTCAGCGCTTTGCTTTGCCATCACATATCAGACACTTGCAATTCCACTGACAGTTTTACCACAGTACTAAAGAACCATGATTTATAGTGGCAGTGATTTATCGGAAATTTGTTTACCAAACATCAAACATAGTCATAATTTATGAATACTGTGTATGCAGTCAAATTCAAAAGCCTTTCCAATTATATTCAGATAAGTGATAGTTATTTGTAATTTAAGTCTGCTGTATTTAAATATAATAAAATAATTGAAAACAATGTGTACATATAGGTAACGATATAGAAGAGTACTTTAGAAAATAATTTTCTAAAGTTTGTGGATCATCAAGTTTCCAGAGGGTAAGTCTCCAATTTTATGTGCTGGATTATTACACCCTAAAGAAGTAGTCAAGGTGGATCCTGATACATATTTAACAGAGTGATTACTGACATTTATGGCTTCTTCGAAGATGATCCGCAAGAAACATATGGTCACAGCTTATAATAATAATAATAACAATCTTTATTCAGGGTGCATTCATCACAATGGTGGTTTTCAGAATGGCCCTGCAGAAGAATGAATACAATTTATAAACTAATATATTACAGCATAAGTAAGTACAAAATACAAATATATAAAAACAAGAATAATATAAAAACTAATTCACAAGTTAAACATTTTCTTTTTTAAAAAGAGTAAGAGACTTTGAGTTAAAACAGTCAGGTTCCAAATTGTTAAAATCGGTTACAGCATGGTAAGTAACTTTATGCTTCCCCCAATTTGTTCTTGCCTTTGGTAGATGAAGAAGACTGCTCTGTCGGGTGTTATGGCTATGAATCTTGTTGTTAAGTACCAGGTTAAAAGTACCAGGTTAAAGAAAGGGAAAAGATTTGTGCTGGTATTAGATAACATGGATGTTGGGATATTAAAGAATCATGTCAAGGTCGATGTCAAGGTCCACGATCCACGCCGTCTCTACGAAGTGGCCTTCAACGCACAGAGAGTTAACTTACTGCTGCTGTTCATAACATTGAGCGTCATTCTCTCTTTAGGACTTTGCAGAACAGACTTTCGGGCAATTTCGGATTGTATATTAGCGTATAGGTACAGCCCATGTCCCACATGGCATACATAATGCTTGCCAGCGAAGAGACCCACCAGCGAAGAGACGCAGGAAATACGGGAAGCTTGACCTTTGATTTGACACATTTAGCTTATAGGACGAGAAACATTTTCTTTGCACTGATAATGTTACACAATCGCTTAACACCGTAAACGAGTATGTGGTTTCGAATAATGTAACCAGATTTTAGCGTCGAGTTTCATTTTTCCAAACGTTCCGACAGTCTGTAACAGCATGTTGACCATTACCAAGCGGGCAGGATTACGTAGACGATGTTTAACCATGCGCTGAAAGGACCTGTTGGAACCACGTTGTCTTGCTTTCCTTTCGTTTATATTCTTCGCGTCCAGAGCTCATGGGCGTTTGCTTGACCATAAAACCAGTCGTGAAAGCTAGGTGGCGAAGTTTGGTCGGCAGATGGGACACTGAGTAACTCAGCTCCTCGAATGTCCAAACTTGCTGGTTAATGGCGGTGTACAGGGGACGCACACTAAGGGTTCATCTTCGACTACTGGTTGTAGTTTGGTGAAACTGTCAAGATGGTGAGCCTGGAAGACAAGGTAGGTTTGGATTGCCGAAACCGTCTGCGAGGACTTTATGCGCTCGGTTCGTTGCATGCAAACATACGTTTTAGATAAATACAGGTAATATTGGGCATTTCACTCGCTTAAATAACAGGTTCTAAGGATTTATGGTGAAGGAAAATTTCGAGTGTTGGAATATGTACATTTTAAGATCAAACCAGGACCGGAAGGCCTCTAAGTTGCATTTTTTGCAACTGGCTGGAATTGAACCCGCGATCCTGCGATGCAACACCCAACATTTTCCTTCACCATAAATTATTAGAACCAGTATAATTTAATCGAGTGAAATGCCAAATATTACTTGTAATATACCCAGAATCTTAACCCAGCATTACCACCACTATATATACAGAATTCGTGACTAGGCTCTCGGAAACGGCTCCCGCATCTCAGTGGTCAGAGCACTGCAATAACATCACAGGGTCGCATGCAGGATCGATTCCAGCCGGAAGGCCTCTAAGTTGCATTTTTCGCAACTGGTCCCGGTTTGGTCTTAAAATGTATATATTCCAACACTCGAAATTTTCCTTCACCATAAATCCTTAGATAAATACAGGTTTTCGCCCTTCCCCATAACATGTTGTTGCAGGTATGTCATCTTTTCAAAAAGTGCGTCATTAATTGGTAAGTAATTGCGTGAAACATTCCAGTTCAATCCACCCATCTTAAGACGATCCTCGTCGAACTTCTTGAGTAATTACAACTTTGAGTGGAGTGCGCAAAAGCATCAAATTTTACGACAATTCAAACCGGAAGACAAGTGATGCAATAGTTGATTATTGAAAGTGTCTATATCGTGTCACTTTCGAAGACCTGCTTTTGTCATTGGATTTGTGACAAATATGGCCGGGGTTTGACATGTCCAAATTAAACGTTTCCCGCTTCGCTATGGTGCTTCTTTTGTTTGCGGTATTTTCTTCAGATTAATTTTTCTGGTCTCGAAAGCCGACGCTATAAGTCGTTGGGTGCTTTGAGTAAATTTCGAAAAGTTTAGTCTCGAGCTCATGTTGCGCGATAACATCCTTCGATAGTGGGTATAGGTGATCTGTACGTTTCGAGCGAGACCCTATCTGACGTCTCTCTTCACTTTGATGATGAAGTAGTTCTTTCTCGTTTTATTTTTTCCCCCAGTATGTCTCGCCAGTAGCTCTCATAAAAAACATTTTACTTCCCATAAAGTTCTTGTCAGAATTAACAAATTTCATTTTTGAAAACAGATTTGCAATTACCGAGTGTATATATACGTGCCTATTATATAACGCGATCGTAAATTCCTATTTATGTACTCATAAATTTATTGGCATTCAGAATGGTCCCCAGCACCCCTCCATCGCACGCTCTGTATTTGTAGGGCATTATTATAACCCGGGCGATGATCGACGATGAGCATGAAATCTTGTTGGTCAGTAGTCACATTAACTGGATACCTAAGTACGTCATGTTAGGATACATAGAGAGGTTTGAGTGTATATATGCTGTGTCATATTGTGGTTTATGGTGGTTTAAGGTGGTTCCTGTGGTAGTTCTTGGTGGTTCATGGTGGTTCGTGGTGGCTCATGGTGGTTTGTGGTGGTTCATGGTGGTTTACGGTGGTTTATGGTGGTTTACAGTGGTTTGTGGTGGTTTAAGGTGGTTCATGGCGGTTTATGGTTGTTCTTGGTGGTTTAAGGTGGTTTATGGTGGTTCATTGTGGTTCTATATATATGTATATATTTGTATTATTACTCGGGCTACTGTGGTTGCCGAGTCTAGGTTTCGGTTCTGTTTATTTTTATTATTATTTTGTCGCGTCGCGAAATGGCAATTATTGCATCATTGTTGACTAAATTAGTAGACTAGTGAGCGAGACTATGAATGTGGGATTACTACACATGCGCAGTCAAGTGATCCCCAAAAAAATGTTGCCCCCCGCAGTCGTTTTAGGGCTAATTATTGCATCATCCCGATCAACCTCGTACCCAGGCTTTTCACCTTTGCGAAACTGAAAACACTGCATATATTCACGCGCCATTGTGATTTATTTATTCATCTGATCTGACCCCTTTCTTCGAGTGCTCTTCACTGAAAATCTTTGATGTGGCTCGCAAGTATCTTGATCTTATATACGCTCACAATCCAGATCGCTTTCGAAACGGGTTGGTCTACGATTTCGAGAACCTGCAGTACTTTATCAAATTATATTTTTCCATACACTTTTTGTCTACTATTAAAATGCTTAATAATTTAATATGAGACTCAACATATGAATGCTGTATGGAAATATGTTAACTGTTCTAAGGTAACTGTGATATTTTTATAAGCTTTGTTGCCTGTATTGTTTATTGTTATGTTATACAAAAATAAAGTCGATGCTACAGTTTATTGTTTCATATATACCAAGTACTATTATTAAAGTATGCAATGTTGCTATCGAATTTTACCCTGTTTCACTTGATATTTTACCTGTAAGCTTAAATGGGGATCCAAAATGTTCTGGGTTATCAGTAAGTTTGTATCGATTGTTCATACATGTATTATACACAAATGCTTGCAAATGAACACACAGTATATACATTTCTGACACCCATACCAACTATCAAGATCAAGGAGTAAAGAGTTTGTTGTTGTTTTACCTTGCTACTGCCAGCTAAATGGTTTGATTTACTGCTATGCCTTATACACTGAGAAAAAGATTAACTGATTTAATGCTTGCTCAAACTGAACCTATTTGCTGGACTTACCATATGAATTGTTATTACATGAGCACAGGCTGGCTCGCTTGCCAGGCTGACCCTGTTGGCTAGAACTGGATTAGTTCAGCAAACAGGGTGGCTGATTAATTTGGTGGGGCAGACTTCTCAGTAAGCCAGCTTGGATACTGAGCCAACTCACCTTCATATAATCAAAGCCGTTGGCCAACACTATGTTATGGGTTTGCAATGATGGAAAATTTAACCACCATTGTACCTACAACTATAGATTTGTGTATATTGAATTCAAATCAAGCACAACCTCGAGTAGCCCGAGTTAACGCCTAACGGGCATCTTGTTATATTTAATAAGTTCGTCAAAGAAGATTTACATTCATGACAGGTGGAAGAAACAGGACAAATGTCCCAATTGATATCATATCCACCCTACCTATAGTATATATTATTATTAAAAAAAATTAAAATATGTTCGCTAAAAAAGTATATATACAATATAGTCTTATAAAACAGATTTCATGCAAGTACATATAAATTCAGAGTTGAATTTCTTGAAGTAATAATCCTGCAATTTTGTTTTGAAGCCGAAGTTAAATTATCAATAGTCTTTAAAAAACTCGGTAATTTGTTCCATAAAAAAATTACACGATTAAAAAAGAAATGTTTCAGATAATCCTGTTTCACCATTTTCGCACAGTAATTGTTTGGATCAAAATTTCGAGTTCTGTAAGCATGAGCAGAGACTTTCTTAAAATACTTTAGGTTATCTATATCTGAATGACCTTTCTGAAACTTGAATAGTAAAGTAAGATCAGCCATTTCTCTTCTATACTCAAGAGGTAAAAAGCCTAACCTCGTTAATCTTCCTTTGTAGTTCATATGTTCTGGATACCCTAAAATAAATTTAGTGCATGGCACGTCGTTGAACATTTTCAAGCAGCGCTTTATTCTTGATGGTATACGGTGACCAGACTTCACTCACGTATTCTAGAGATGATCTAACAATGCAGCAGTAGAGCAGTTTCCTTATTTCAACATCTTTGTTTTCTTTGCAAAGACGAATTAAGCCTAATTTGCGATTCGCTTTTAATGATATTTCCTCTATGTGTCTATTCCATGTCAAGGTATTTGTAACTTTCAGACCAAGGTCAAGGATTTGATCCAATGAACTCAAAGTAACTGAATTCAATTCATACTGACGATCGACTTTGTTGACTTTCTTTGATATGTTTAAAACTTTACATTTCGAGGCATTGAAATTCATCATCCAGTCACTACTCCAATGGTTTAATTCAGATAAGTCGGATTGTAATTTCCTATGATCCGTCTCATTTTTTATAATTCTGAATAGTTTAGAGTCATCAGCAAACAACGCTATTGGAGAGTGATTGATGGTGTAGTTTGGCAAATCGTTAATGTAAGCTAAAAATAACAAGGGTCCAAGATTGGATCCCTGGGGTACTCCTGATGTTACAGCAAGCCACTCTGAATAAGTACCTTCCACTACAACTCTTTGTCTTCTCCCATCCAAATAGCTCTTTAGCCAGTTTATCAGCTTGCCTTCTATTCCAAACAGTTTAAGTTTATCGATTAAAGTTTATACTTTGTTCGTGGTGGTTTGTGGTGGTTCATGGTGGTTTGTGGTGGTTTATGGTGGTTTATAGTGGTTCATGGTGGTTTACGGTGGTCCATGGTGGTTTATGGTTGTTCAGGTTGGTTCATGGTGGTTTGTGGTGGTTCATGGTGGTTTGTGGTGGTTTACGGTCTTTTTTTGTGGTTTTTGGTGGTTCATGGTGGTTTGTAGTGGTTTATAGTGGTTCATGGTAGTTTACGGTGGTTTACGGTGGTTTACGGTGGTTCATGGTGGTTTATTGTTCTTGGTGGTTTAAGGTGGTTTGTTGTGGTTCATGGTAGTTTTCGGTGGTTTGTGGTGGTTCATGGTGGTTTGTGGTTGTTCATGGTGGTTTGTAGTGGTTCATGGTGGTTTGTGGTGGTTTGTGGTGGTTTGTGGTGGTTTATGGTAGTTTACAGTGGTTTATGGTGGTTTACGGTGGTTTGTGGTGGGTCGTGGTGGTTCATGGTGGTTTGTGGTGGTTTTGTGGTAGCTCTTTCATGGTGGTAGGTAGTTGTTAGTAGGGTTTTTTGTGTTTTTTGTAGTGGTTCATGTCTTATTATTGCTCTTGGTTGTTCTTGGTTGTATGCACGATGGTTCAGTAGTTTTTTGTTGTTGCTGCTCATTGCACGTGTTATTTTATGTGTGTGTATGCATGCAGGTCTGTATCAATTTTAGATGTGTAAATGAACAACAGTGTCGGATTTTTCGATAGCGTAAATACGAGGATTGGAAAACAAATTATCAGCCTGAATACATAATCTATATAAAAACGAGTTCGATAAGGATCAATGGTACCAACGACAAGGTAACTTTCGCTATCCTTTTTTTATTCATACTGAATAGATTAAATGGTCAGACGAATAGTCTTTGATGACAAACAATAATAATATTAATATTCATTCAGCATTACGTACATGACGCATATCGAAACTTATTACACAAATATTTATATTTCGATTTTTATTTTAGGATATGTTTATAATATATTTGATTATTCTGGTATTTGCAAGCCTTTGTTCAACAAATGCGATACACCAATCGTCCAAGGAGCAATATACCTTGAACAAATTATTGCAGGGGTTCAGGGTTAATCCAATACATTATCGATTCGATTTCGACGCCGTTGTATACACGGGTAGAGAGAAAAGAAAAATGCTTTCCCAAAGTTTTTATTTGGTGTCCGATGCAGCATTTCAAGGTAATAGTGAATTGCCCAGTGCACGAATGCCCACTGAAATTTGAAAGCTGGACATGGCGAATAGATTCCGAAAATTACTTATATCCACGCCTCGTGTATGACCTGAAGGAAATATTATTTTGATACAGGCAATATACGCTTGTGCGCATCATGAACGATATTTATCTGCGTCTCAGGATATAATAAATATTTTGCCACTGTCTGTTAAGCAGGCATTTCCTGTAAGACTTTCATACAAATCTGCTTGTTCGATTCGATTGCTGGACCATTTACTGACAAGTGTCAGTCTTGGGAACAATTTTTTGGAGATAACAGAATTGATTGCAAGTGTGAATTACAGAGATTTCTGCAGAATCCACGGAACAGATGGAACTTCGTCATTTCATGATAATGTCTTGTTTTCGCCAATAGGCAATAATAAACTTATGCAGATATTTTTATCTTATGATGCAGAAATTCGGCCATTTATCAGTAACTTTCCGTAGTATTACATGTAAAATTTTAACTTGTGACCACACGTTTAAAGTTAGCAAACACATTGGTGCTGTTAGATATAGTGACTCAACTTTTGGCTGGTAAGCAGGTGGCGTTTGAAAGTACTCCAAAAATGATAACCAAACGAACTTCCACACCTAGCTCAAGTAGGATTAAGAAATTCCAGAATCACGGCTACACATCACAGTGTGGGAAAATGGTTGCACCACAGGTTGCATTCAATTCAGAAAAACAGATGGACAGGGTTAAAGATTGGCATGAACCCGAGTCCTCACGTTATACGGCTATCCGATATGATTTAATATCTGTTATAACAATTAAAACAACATCAACAATATAAGCCAATGCAAGAAATAATACCAGCATATAAAACCATCACAAACCACCGTAAACCACCAAGAACAACCATAAACTACAATGCACCACCGCAAACCGCTGTAAATCACCGAAACCACCAAGAACAACCATAAACCACCACAAACCACTACAAACCACCATGAACCACCCGAACCACCACAAACCATCGTAAACCACCACAAACAACCATGAACCACCGCAAACAACTGTAAACCACCATAAACCACCGCAAACCATCACAAACCACCATGAACACCACAAACCACCATCAACCACCACTAACCACCGTAAACAACTAGAAACCGCCACAAACCACCATGAACCACCGAAAACCACCATGAACCACCACAAACCACAAAAAACCACCACGAACCACCACAAACCACCAATAACAACCATAAACCACCATGACCAACCGCAAACCACCGCAAACCACCGTAAATCACCAAGAACAACCATAAACTACCATGAACCACCATGAACCACCTTAAACTACCGTATTTAACCACCACAAACCACCGTAAGCTACCATGAACCACCATAAACCATGTAAAGCACCACGAACCAGCGCGAACCACCACGAACCACCATGAACCACCACAAACAACTATGAATCGCCACGAACCATCATAAACCACCGTAAACCACCATAAACCACCACAAGCTACCATGAACCACCACAAATCAGCACAAACCGCCTTAAACCACCAAGAACAACCATAAACCACCATGAACCACCGTAATCCAGCACAAACCACCGTAAACCATCATAAACCACCGTAAACCACCACGAACCACCAAGAGATACCACGAGCTACCACGAACCACCACGTACCACCAGAAACTTAACCACTGTAAACGACCAAGAGCAACCATAAACCACCGTAAACCACCATAAACCACGACAAATTACCATGAACCACGATGAACCACCACGAATCACCACAAACCACCGTAAACCACCAAGAACAACCATAAACCACCGCAAACCACCGTAAACCACCGCAAACCATCACAAACCACCACAAACTACCATGAACCACCACAAATCACCACAAACTACTACAAACCACCACGAACCACCACAAACCACCGTAAACCACCAAAAACAACCATGAACCACCGTAAACCACCGTAAACCACCAAGAACAACCATAAACCGCCGTAAACCACCACAGACCCACCGGAAACCTCTATATGACACAACATATACACCTAAACCACTATGTGTACCCTAACATAACGTACTTACCACTGGATAACATCAAAGCAGCTCAAGGTTTCTTATGCAATGACATCAATGTACGTGTCTATTTTAACCCATCAGGATTATTATATTTTTCAATCCCATCACCATTTTTTAATGTATTTTTTTAATTTTTTTTTTGTACCAAGTATCATGTGAACATCCCTTTGTCAATACATGTAGCACATCTTGGTAGAGAATACATTATACAGCATATAATCCAATTTTTGTCAATGTTGCTATTTTCATTTAAACCATAAAATCTTTAAGACATGCAAATCAGAGGTCGCTGGAAAGTCTAAATATTATTCTACCTAAATATAAATCATTGCCTTTAATACTGAAGACTGTGAGCACTTAAACTGCTGGAACAAGTGCATTATAATTACTATGCTCATGCATTTATGGTATTTTATACATGTATTGCGGTATGTACACTGTAAATAATTTGAGATAACAAAATTATATTTCACAAAAGACTTCAAATGAGAAATTTGTGCTAAAAGCGCTATCTTCGAAGGATATTATATAAATTCATACTTAAACGTATTGATCATACCATCTCCAGTTTCTATAGTTGCCAATTCATGCATACTTTTTACATTAATTGTAATGATTGCAATTAATAATTGCATTTTACATTACATTTCCATTTAAATTGCTCATTATTTACAAAATGCACACAAAATTGAATGGTTCTCTTGTCATACAAA
Organism: Chrysogorgia sp. JL179-B06; assembly: GCA_035772405.1. NCBI lineage: Eukaryota > Metazoa > Cnidaria > Anthozoa > Scleralcyonacea > Chrysogorgiidae > Chrysogorgia > Chrysogorgia sp. JL179-B06. The sequence goes on from JAYKKM010000165.1 coordinate 1,069,313, forward strand.
TGTTTTCACGCCATTCATCTTCAAAAAAAATATAAGAAAGAATATTGTCCCACAGAGAGTATTCCAGTCAGGTCTTACCCAATCCCTTTTAGCTATTCGGAGTATCCGTATTATTCGGCTAGATTTTATCGTAGGAATTTGCCTTACTGATTTGAGCATCATATTGTCTTGCTTGTCTTATTACTCGGGCCTCCCCCTGTCGAGGGAGCACGAGTCTTAAAAAGGGCTTTGTTTATTATTGTTTTGTCGCGTCGCGAAATGACAATTATTGCATCATTATTGACTAAATTGGTAGACAAGTGAGCGATACTATGAATGTTGGGATTACTACACATGCGCAGTGGAGTGATCCAAAAAACCATTTTGGCCCCCGCAGTGGTGAGGCTAATTATTGCATCATCCCGATCAAGCTCGTACCCAGGCTTTTCACCTTTGAGAAACTGAAAACGCTGCGTATATTTATGCGCCAGCGGCCAGCCATATTTGTGATTTATTTACTCATCTGATCTGACACCTTTCTTCGAGTGCTCTTCACTGAAAATATTTGATGTGGCCATCAAGTATCTTGATCTTATATACGCTCACAATCCATATCGCTTTCGAAACGGGTTGGTCTACGTTTTCGAGAACCTGTACTCGATCAAATTATATGTTTCCATACGCTTTTTGTCTACTAAATGTTTAATAATTTAATATGAGACTCAACATATGAATGCTGTATGGAAATATGTTAACTGTTCTGAGGTAACAGTAATAATTTTATAAGCTTTGTTGCCTGTATTGTTTATTGTTATGTAATTATACAAAATAAAGTCGATGCTACAGTTTATTGTTTCATATATACCATATACCAAGTACTATTATTAAAGTTTGCAATGTTGCTATCGAATTAATTACCCTGTTTCACTTGATATTTTACCTGTAAGCTTAAATGGGGCTCCAAAATGTTCTGGGTTATCAGTAAGTTTGTATCGATTGTTCATATTATATGCGAATGCTTACAAATGAACGTGCAGTATATAAATCTCTGACACTCATTGTTGCCATTGAGTAACCCTGTTTCACTCGATATTTTACCTGTAAGCTTAAATGGGGCTCCAAAATGTTCTGGGTTATCAGTAAGTTTGTATCGATTGTTCATACAATGTATTATTATACACAAATGCTTACAAATGAACACACAGTATATAAATCTCTGACACCCATACCAACTATCAAGATCAAGGAGTAAAGAGTTTGTTGCTGTTGACCTTGCTACTGCCAGCTAAATGCTTTGATTTACTGCCATGCCTTATACACTGAGAAAATATTAACTGATTTAATGCTTGCTCAAACTGAACCTGTTTGCCGGACTGACCATATGAATTGTTATTACATGAGCACAGGCCGGCTCGCTTGCCAGGCTGACCCTGTTGGCTAGAACTGGATTAGGTCAGCAAACAGGATGGCTCATTTCGTGGGGCAGACTTCTCAGTAAGCCAGCTTGGATACTGAGCTAAATCACCTTCACATGATCAAAGTCGTTGGCCAACACTATGTTATGGGTTTGCAATGATGGAAAATTTAACCACCCCTGTATTGACAACTGTATCATTACATGTACCATTGTACCTACTACCTACAACTATAGATTTCTGTGTATTCTGAATTCAAATCAAATCACTGCCTACAATGTCTTTCAACAAGCCACAACCACAAGTAGCCCGAGTTAACGCCTAGCGGGCGTCTTGTCTGAATCGCCAATAGTCGTACTAATAATGTATTTATCAAAAGAGTGACAAAAATTGTCAATGAGAGGAGTTTGGGTACTAAAGCGCCGCGAAAAATTAACAGTACTGTGTTCAGACGATACAATCACGGGTTCCGTTTTTATCTCGCACCGTTTATAAATCGTTGTCAAATAGTTCCGGTTAAAGTGACGTGTTCACATTTCACATTTCGATCCGTTTCCGTGTGAACGCAACGGTGTTTTCTGACATTTTAACGCCATTTTCAACTCGCTCCGGACTCGAGCCGAGGACCGGGACGTAAAGCAAACATTATGCGTGGTTGGGCGGCAATCTGGATATTGTAATGACGTTGTGATGCAATTTTTTAGATTCATTTGTTTTGGATCACCAATGAATTGATATTACTTTTGAAGAACACCATTGCACTTTGTATTTACAGCAACCATAATTGTACTCTGGTCGCGTTATTAGCGAAAATAGTAATATAGTATAATATAATTTGCCGACAATCTCCGAGCATCGTGGCGCAAGTCCTTCCAAAAATTGGTCTGTTTGAATTTTCAAAACTTCACTTACTTTCAGGATTGCTTTATGTGCCCCCACCGCATAGAAATGGTGGCCATTGATTTTTCAGTTTAATGTACCTGTTACTCAAATATATTGCCAGATTTTGTGACTCCCGCCATTATTTTAAATAGAATAATGGCGGATATATCACTTATTTATTTTAATTAATGGCGGATATATCACGAACTCGGAAAACGCCGGAAATGGCTAAATAGAATGACGCAAAAGGCATCTCTGTTTTTGTCTGGTAATTATTTTTGGTTAGGTTAGGTCTAGCTACGGTTAGGGTAGTAGATATTATATACCTTACCGGAACTTGTCAAAAAGATCCCGCTTGAACCACGCACGTTCGCGTGTGAAGGTGAGGTAAAACATTGGCGTTTTACTGGATTCGTACAAGATCTGTAAAAATATCTTCTATCGCGCAACCGGAGACAATAGCTGCGATATCTTTACGAAATTACTTAGAGTAAACGGGTGAAGTGGACAAATTACACCTACTTCCACAATGTAAATCAAAACCAGAATAAAATTGTAAATTCTGACCGTGACTTGAGCCACCCTCGCCACCGTCAGGATCCGTATAAATATAATGTTCTTCCTTGTATCAACGGAAAGAGCATTGATGAACTTTAATTGGCTAATAAACATGAGCAATTGGCAGAACATGAGCAAAGAAAACACTTGAGCATAGGGGCCTGAAGAAATCTGGGAAGAAACCTGAGCTAAAATATAATATGGTAGACCTTTACCATGGAGAAACTCATTCCTGCTTAGACGAACATAACAGTTTTTGGACACCAAGATTGCTAGATTTCAAGCCGAAAACCTGCATGTATCAAGCAGAAATGTTTATTCGCCAGAAAGTGAAAATTTCGGTGACTGCGTCGATGTCGATAATTAGTTAGTATAGTATAATAATTATTCAAAGTTTATGATGTGGTTTGAGGGTTAGTACATGATTCATATGAGCAAAACAAGTGGTCAGCATCTTTATTGCCTTTAAGTTATAGAAAGCTTGAGGGGCTTTGTACGTATTTATTTCAATGAATCACATATGTTAAAGAATCTCCTTGCTTCAGTGTATTACATCAGAGAATAACATGCAATAGACTCGACGTATGAAGAAGCAGTAAAATGGCACCGGAGGAATAATTAAATCCCATGTCGAAAGCTGGCAAATACTTTATTAAACTACATTAATCAAAATGGCTAGTTATGAGAATTAATAACGACGATAGTTTCATGAGAATAGCATTGAAGGTTTATAACTTTTGCGATGATTCTTAGCTTTTGAAAATCCCCACCGTCGGGCCATTCCCCAGCATTAAACAGAAGAATGAGATGGTTAATTACAAAATTGTGAATTGGACTACGTGACAGGGCGGGTTAGCATAAATAGTTAAACTAATGATGATAAAAACTGTAAAATAAATAGTTAATGTTAATTGATTGGGGTACTGGGTACTAGGTATTTTGGGGCTGTTTTGGTCCTTTTTGTAGGGCTGTTTTGACCCAAGATGGCACCATTTTTATAGGGCTGTTTTGGCCCCCACTAGGGCCAATTGTGGCTCTTATTTTGGGATGTTTTGGCACCCATAAAATAGCATTATTTTGTACCCTTTTTTGAATAGTTTTAGTCATCAGGATCTGTTTTACAGGGCCGTCTTAAAAACTAAAAACAGTGATAATTTATGCTGGAGGGCTGTCCTAATTGAGGGGCTGTCTTAGCAGGCTATGCTATGACCCACAAATGTATCATTAGAAAGCGTTTCGTTTACCTGAGCCTCCCCAAAAAACTGATCCTTGTAACAAATATATTGTATTTCAAATCACAACAACTGTATTACATAAAAACTAGTGTAGAGGGAAAAAAGATGGCCTCCTACTACTTTACAGTCCTGAAAAAACAGGATTTTTCTTGCACAACATTTAACCTATTTTATATACAACTATACAAGTAATTCATATATTTATTACTGTATATACATGACAAAATTATCGCATTCTAATTGGTGGAGAGGAGTGCAAGCACTGCAATTAGTGAAAAGAGATAAGACACTGGGAACAAGTTTGAGAATAAAATTCAAAATGGTGGTTATTATATACTGGATCGTTTTCCAGTTTCCACTACTTGTCATACACAAATATAACTCAAGTCACAAAACATGGTGATTTTTAAGTCATGTCATGTATATAATAAACAAGTAAGCATATGATTTTGCTCGTGAAATTAAGAATTTACACTATGCATGATATTTGAAAAGTATGCCAAATAGCATTGCCTATCGGCTCATGCAATTTTGGCACAATTTTCAAATATCTACTTGTAGAGTAAATCCTTAATTGCACTTGCTATCGTGATTACCTAAATTAATAATAACATAACTAATGCATCGTTATTTTTTAAAAAGATTCCAACTACTTTACATTTGTAAGTACACCAATAATGGTCTTGACTGAAACAGGACATTTTTCTGGCAAAATTCCCATTAACACCATGTCCAGAAAACAGTAAATGTTTTTACCTATTTTGTGTTCCACATTATAAGGTTGATACACTGCTAGCAACATTTTTTGCTAGCAACAGGATTTGTTCTTTAACCACATTGTCCAATGACTGCTCATCCTGTAATTAAAAGCCAGTTAGATATCAGTCTTATACAAGAAATGGTAACAAACAGAACCCGGAAAGAAGCATTTATAGGTGCTGGTCATTTAAAAAATGCACAACATTGGTAGTGAAATGAGGCCAAGTTGATCAAGTAGAAGTCATCTACCCAATTTGTCCCAGGAAATATTGATGAACTCGGCCTCAGTCTCTACCAATACCGTGTGTTTTGAATAACTTGCCTCCTGTAATTAATCCCCTAGTAGTGATCTCCCTGAGAACTCATAGGGATATTAAATTAGTGCCAGTACATATTGTTACAGTACCGGTAATACTAGTGATTAAGAACTCAATGGGAACCTTGTCATTATGTATCTTAGGTAGCAGTATACATATATAAAGTAAATGGTTTGACCCTAGGAGTATCATAAGATGTGTGAAGTTGATCGTCCAGGTTGTTGTAGTCTTGAGAAAGACTGTTGTTGGTGACTGACGTTTCGACGGCCATCTTCATATTCACACACATGTACAAACATACTGTATACTATATCCATGGTTGAATTAACAGAGTGCTATATGCATATAACACATTGGTTAGGTGCAATATGAAATCTCTCTCTAAATTACAGTGGGAAATTGCATATTATTTCCCCAAACTAATTAACCAAACACTGTGTAATAAATTGAACTGCACGACCGGCAAAATACACGAGCGCACTAACCAACTGAACTATGCCGTAGCTTGGCAACATATTCATTATATACAATGGTGGAAATGCCAATGAAGTGAATGGGTTTATTACCGAGAATATTTGGCAATTATTCCCAATGAATAGTGTATTGAAAGGAAAATTGTGAGTGTGAATATAAATTAATTTTATAAATAAATAGATAGAGTAAATATTTATTCAGGATAAAACACTTCAGAATTTACAATATTCTGTTGCAACTAATTATTCAGGATAAAACGCTTCCGAATTTACAATATTCTGTTGTCAATGTCTATCAATATTCGAAGTGGAAAATAATATGCTGTAATTACTGATTACAGTATAGAGTATTATTAGTATAAATATAATATAAATTTTGATTATATAATAGCAATTTTATAATATTAATATAATATAAATTTTGATGGGTTTGATTCCAGACAGAAGCCCGACAAGGTCTTATAGTTGCAGGGTTCCAGTCTTAATCCAATTAATGGAGTGTAAATGCCAAATATTCTCAGTAAAATATCCATTCACTTCATCGGCATAGCACATCATATATGATATAATATTGAACTTGTTGGCAAGTTCCTGTCAAGGGCCTCCATAGTTTAGTCAGTCGGGGCACTGACCAGTTCATAATTTCTCAGGGTTGTGGCTTTGATTTCCAGCCAGAAGGCCTTGAAGTTGGATTTTTCACAACCCATCTTAGTTCAGTGTCAACACTTTCATAATCAAGTGCCAACCAGATACCATTTTCTCTTCAAGATCATTTAAACAGTAATGGTGCACTTTCCTTCAGGGTTTTAACTCATAAGATCTTTGTCAGCAAAAAAGCTGTTTTACTTATAAAGGTCTTATGAGCACCTGAGGAAAGCGGATCAATATAAATGTTTCATTCTGTTCCTCATTAAAATACCAACAGCGACTCACTCGACGAATATACAATGGCGCCCACTGGTGCATGAAATACAGACTTAAGTATTATTAAACACTAAGAGAGCATTAGATTATCGCCAAAGTCGTGAACAATTTGTATACAACTCACCAGTGATAGCAATGACGCGTCCAAAATACGCTTTCCAGCCACCTTTAGGCGGTTTTGACACCAGGTTTGCCAAACAACAGTCAGTCATCACAATGTCTTCTTTCTTCGTATTAACGAGAATACTCTTTATATCCCGAACGAAATCTTCAGTGAGCATAGTCGTCTCGTTGATATAAATCCAGTAGATAAACACGTATTACATCTCGCTTCTAGATATGTTTCATACGTCAAATAAAGTTTTAAAGTTGTATATAAAAGCTTCTCTTCGAAGATTAGATGTCAACGTCCCTTGCGAGTTGCGAAGAATACGAAATATTGCGCCATAACGTCACGTGTCACTCCGATCACGTGCTATGTTAGGGAATAAGTACCGGTGGTATTTTGATACCATTTTCCAAAATGCGAGAGGATTTCAGTATTATTAATGGTAGTTTATTTCATTATTGAACGTGATTGTGTGGTTATCAAAAAATGCCAAACTACAATATGCATGCCCTACGTTGGAAGTGAAATTTAATCAAATTCAATAATTTTCGTGCGTTGCGTATGTCGGGTAGGACGATTAACCCGGTCCATTCGGCATATTTGTTCCGAGACCCCTTTAGTCACGGCCACATATAGCCAACATGGCGGATTACTGGTATCAGATACAAATATCTAATAGACCAGTATTTATTTAAAGCAGATATCAGATACAAATATCTAATAGACCAGTATTTATTGATTTATTTTATTTACAAGATTTTCCAGACGATAAACACATACAAGATGAAAAAGCTATAGTGATTGACAAATAAATTGACAAATAAATATACAGCCGAAGACTTGACCCCTGACCCCAAACAGCCCATGTTCGAAAAATCCAAAATGTCTTTCCGGCACACTGAAGTACTGTATGAGATACTTAGAACTGTTTGCCTTGTCGGTACAGCTCATGTATGTTTGTTCTGTTTTAGCCCCTATTATTGTTCTGTTCCAAAACAGCTTGGCCCTAATAGGGGCCAAAACAGCCCATGTTTCAAAAATCCAAAATGGCTCGAAAAGTAGAGGGGCGATATAGTCCTTGAGGTACTGAAACAGCCCTTGAGATTTGTTTTGGCCCCTGCTTGGGGCTGTTTGAAAATGTCTTGCCACCAAAATGTCTTGCCAGCACACTGCAGTAATGTGTGACATAAGGTGTACAGCCAAGAACTGTGCACCTTGTTAGTAAAACCTATGCTTGTTCTGATTTGGCCCTAATAGGGTCCAAAACAGCCCATGTTTCAGAAATCTAAAATGGCTCTGTGGGGCCAAAACGCTTCCTACTTGGCCAAAACAGCCCTTAAAATAGGGGCTGATGTAGCTCCTGAGGTACTGAAACAGCCCTTGTGTTCTGTTTTGGCTCCTCCTTGGAGCCAATGTTTGTAAAAGCCAAAATGGTTCCTAGGGGCCAAATTGGCTCTCTTAAAATTACTGTGTACATATGCTAATTTGCGCTATATAAATAGTAAACATTATTATTATTCATTCATTATTATTTCGGAATGCCACACTATTCAACTTCAATTACCAACCGAAAGCGAACATGTCTATAAACATTTTCGCAATTAATCATCTAGAAAGAAATTAATGCTGCCCTCCATTTACTTAGCGATGAATATGCAGGCGCGTATTTAATAATATAGTAGGTCAGGCAGCGACGAAGGTGGGAGAAACATCTAAGGGGCACGGGGGTCAGGACTTCATTCCTGATACTACAGTTTTTGTTCCTCTTGATCCTGATGGATTAATCCAGCTACAGGCTTGCAACTTTCCTGTTCCCGCTGAGGTCACTGTCTTGCCTAAAGGAGATCCAGCTACCTTCTAGTCCTTCCAGTCCTTCTAGTCCTTCACCAACTGCGTTTTAAAAAAGGCTAGCACTCCTGTGCTGGACACATCATTGTTGCCACTATTATTTTCATCAGATCCTTCTGGTGAATATTCCACCGCGCCCGATCCATATCGGCGCAGTGGAGTCAGTCGGACTCCGGGGTTATACCCCCCACTCCGCTTACGGTGGGCTTGCACACCGTTAATCGAGTTTTACCAACAGATGTGGCCCCTTCTTTGGACTCGGCGCCTTCCCTTCATCTGGTGCTATCACCACCATCTCAAGACTCCTCAGCTCTTCCGGATGACACGTTCGGTGTCTTACCCGTTGATATTGAGTCGGATATTGATAGCCTCGGATATGGGAATGAGAAGGAAGTTGGTTGTAGCCAATGGGATGGCTAGATAGTTACAACGGAAACCACACCTCCTCAGTCTCCGTGGGTGTTGCGATGTTCTGACAACATCTCAGATCCTGGTTTGGCGTGCTTTTCCAATGATGATTTTGATCGTGTTAGTCGTGAGGAAATCAAGGCATTGCTTGATACCCTCGCCTCACAGCCTGATACTTTGCTTGAAGTCGTGGAGAAGTTACCTTCTCCCTGAATATATTTTTCTATATCTCCCCCCGATTTACCATTCAAGCTCTTTACAATGAACATAAACGGTCTCAATGACCGTACAAAACGTACTACTTTTATTCATTGGCTTAAGTGCATGAAATCCGATATTGTGTGCCTACAGGAGACACACGCTATTTTACATGCCACATTGCGTGCATGGTTCTCTTCCTCCAGTTATGCGGTTGCCTCGTCGTCTATTTCCAACAAACGGGTAGGCACCGCTATTTTAGTTCATTCCCGTCATCAACTTGAGCAGGTGCGGCGCGATGATGATGGTCGATTCGTACAGGCTGAAGTTGTAATGGATGACGAGAGGGTGCGTTTCGTTTCTTTATATGCCCCAACCGGAACCCAGATAGGAATCGTTTCTTCGCTTCTCTTCCCGACTTTATTGATCTTGCTCTGCCCACTTTTTTGTGTGGCGACTTTAACGCAGTGCTCGATCCCACTCTTGATCGGCGACATCCGCCATCGTATCAACGTACAACCCCAATCTCGGTGCTGAGAGTGTACCGGCTTTGCAGTCTCTTCTTTCCGCAAAAAACACGTTCCCGGTCTGGCCTACGCAGCATCCCGGAGAAAGTTGTTTTTCGTGGGATCATGCTTCGGGTGAGTGCTCGTACCGCATTGACATGGTTTGGGTGCCCATCCCCCCACAAGAGCATGTGGGGGATAGCGGATACTATCCTTCGTTTTTCACTGACCATCGCTACTTGTTGATCACTTTCGCTTTGCCTTCTATGGTGAGTCTAGGACCTGGGAACTGAAAGTTTAATACTTCAGTCCAAGCCTCGTACCCAGGCGCTTATTTTGCTACCCGCCGCGATGCGTGGATTTGCGGGAAAACACGCGGGGGGAGAACGCCGAGGGGAGAGGCGGAAGCGCCTGGCAGAAAATGCATTCAAGATGGCGGAACATTGTTTTGTGATTTACTGAAATTGACCTTGCATATTCGCTAAGAATTCGCCGAATTTTACACGAGAAAGAAACAAAGGCATGTTTTTACATTGTAGGAATTAAACGACAATTAATATCGAAATATTTTTGTGAGATCTGTCAACAGGAGCTTATCCTGTGTGGCAAATAACGAGCGTGAAGCCGTACAATTTACTGTTGTGTTTACTGTTGTACATGTATTTATACGCTGGGACCAGCAATTAAATTTGGCCTCCAAACCCTCGCATTTGACTTCGACAGCACATGATTTATTCCCCTTGCTATAAGACTAATTTACAGTCTTATAAGCAAGGGGAATAAATCATGTACTGTCGAAGTCAAATGCGAGGGTTTGGAGGCCAAATTTAATTGCTGGTATACCTGCTATATATATTGCAGTGAAATATGTGAATATACAACTCTAAACAAAAGATCAATAAAAAATGTTCATTCTAAATGCAGTACAATATAAACATTGTATATTTAATATACATTATGATGCATATAATATTTTGATAGAGTACAGTGGCAATATACGTATTCCAATACAGTTTCCAAAAAAGGATAATGACCTCATGCATATATGCATCCCCTCATACATATATATGCAACACCAAATCAAACACTTTTAAGAAGGTGAACAAAAAACAGTTTTATCATGTTTTGCATCAGTAACATACACTTACAATACAGTATATCAACTCATTGAAGGACAAGGGGCAATTTACAGTATATTATATACTAATGACAGACAAATTTATACAGAAGGGGGTGTGACACCTAACCCTTAAAGCTACAATTTGTACTTAGTTCAGCTGGGAATTACAGCTTTGGATTGACTTGGACTCAAAGGCTGAACTTTTCATGGGCCATATATAATGCAAAATATTATATACCAGTATTTCTCTACAAAGCAATGGTGTCTTTATGTGAGAATATAGGTTGAACCAACAATGACAATACATGTGTCCGACCTTAACTGTAGCTAAGCCGAAACTTAATTTGTGCATGTGTAAAACACGAACTCATCTGATAAACAGGCATGATTTTCTTGATTTAGGTCAGCCTAAATAAAAATTGCTTGTGGATATTCTTCTGACAATTTGTAGGGATGTTTAGGGGCTAGGATTAGGGGTTTTAGTGTTAGGGATATTAGTGTGTGGGTTATTTAGGGATAGATTGGGTTACAATTATTGGAAGTATTCTGCACTCAGTTGATGTAGTAATGTTAAAAATCCACCTCAAACCTTTCAACCTAAAATACGGTTAGATTCTGAGAATAGGGTTTGCTTTTGAGTTAGTTTTAGTGTCCAAAAAATGACCAAATTGTATTGAAATAATGACGTCACTACATCAACCGAGTGCATATAGCTGCACCCAAATTGAAATGGTTCTGTTCATGAAAATTTTGACATCTAAACCTTGCCTATAAAGTATAGTAGGTTTAAAGATACAATACTTACTCATTTTCACTATTTTTATTCCTTTTTGAATCTGGAAAACAAGCTGTTATACAGCGTGTCAACAGACTTTTATCTGCAACAGTTAATAGCTTAAGCAAATCCAGTAAAACAAACAAATGTTTGACAAATGAACTGGAATCATTTTGACCAACCACAAAGTTCTTGATTTCCTCACACAATATCACAAATTTCTGTCCTGACACTGCCTACTGGATCAGTTATATGCTAAGAAAATGTTTACAATGGATGTTTTAAGGATATAATATAATATACACCACAACTACAGGAAGATACTGTATATTGTATATTTATATGCTTTATTAATAACAACAAATAATTTCGACTTAAATAATGCTGCATGAATAAATCTATCTGAAACAACATAATTACTATAATATATCCAGATATTTTTTAATGATATAACAATCCAGAAATGTTTCATAACTAAATTTCAATCTCCAAACTTTATACTATAATGTTTTTCAAATCGTTTAGGCTTTGATTCAGCAGACAATTTGGACTCAGGTGTCAATGCATGCTTTCCTTGTTGCACATAATACGAGGGAACTAGAAGATCTCTGGACAGACGCTGTATCTACACCTTAAAAATATTGGACAGTTTATAACAAACTGTGAGACCTTTCTATTCTCCCATAAGATTAACATAAGATTGTTCTTCAAGACAATAGACAATTAAAATTTATAGCACTAAATCAGATAACTGCTTGCATCAATTAATTAGGCTCATGAAATTCCACATCAAGTTCTTCAGACACTGTATCAGAAACGGGAGTCTATAAAATAATTTAATAGTTATTATAAGAGTTTTTCACAATTCACTAAGTCGCAAACAAATAGGTTAATATCTTACCGTATTATATATAGCTGAGATCGGTTCTTATAAATATTAAAATATACATATATAATTATATTTTCGAATATAAGAAAGTTACTTCGAAAGTTACTTTCTGAAGAGACTTGTTGATGTCATCCATGATTTCTAGCGAGAAATCTCTCAAATCTGTCTAATTCACATGTCGGTCGAATTCTTCACTCCATTCTTATTCTACACAAATCGGTCGGATTCTTCAGAAATCGGTTCATTTTCTGCCAGGCGCAACGTCGTCTCATTTCGCAAACCGGGGGTCGCATCCACGCGCGCGTCACGCGGCGGGTAGCAAAATAAGCGCCTGGGTACGAGGCTGACTTCAGTCCTCAAAGACTCAGATTCATGCGAACTCGTAACATCCTTTTGGTCATTTTGGCAGACCCAGGCCCATGATTTCCCCACCCCCCTCGTCTGGAGGGATATCGGGAAATTTTATTTGAGAGAGATCTCCCGGAGCTACTGCAGAGTTAGAGCATTGACCGCTTCCACTTTGAAGCAGGAATTACGCCGACGCCTGCAGGTTTTACAGCGCCTTTCTGATTCCGGCGACTCGAGATCGGCCGTTTTTTTCGGAGTTGTGTGCCGTACAGGAGGACTTACGTTCGCACGAATTGCGTGAAGCTCGAGCAGCACAAGTCCGCTCACGGTGCCTTGAGCTGAGGAAGGCGAAACATCTTCCGCTTATTTATTTTCTCTGGTGCAGAAGCATCAGAGGAAACAACTTATCACTGCAATCAAGGACCCTACCACTGACGTCCTACATCACGATTCCCTTAATATTCTTAAGGTATGGCAGGCGTACTACTCTACTTTATTTAACGCAGTGTCGTGTGATCCGGCTGTGCAAGCTTCCCTTCTTTCTAAGCTTGTAAAACGTCTTTCCGACATTGAGCAAGCTCGATGTGAAGGCCCACTAACCCTGGAAGAACGCGAAGCCGCTGCCAGTGGTATAGCTACTGGAAAGACACCAGGTTCGGACGGGTTCCCTATTGAGTTTTACATAGCTTTATGGGATAAACTCGGTTCCGACCTGGTAAACGTCCTTAACTTTGCTCATTCCCACGGTCGGTTATCCATCTCTCAACGCCGTGGCCTCAAAATGGGGACCGATTGTTAACCAAAAATTGGCGTCCGATCAGTCTACTATAAGATCGCTACACGTGCCATCGCTGGCCGTCTTCTCAGTGTTATACCCTCTGTAGTCTCTCCAGACCAAACCTGTGGAATCCCCGGCAGAACGATCTCTGAAAACCTGAGTGTTCTCCGGGATGTCATTGAATATGCTGAGACTTACTAACTCCCTGCAGCCTTTCTCTCACTCGATCAAGAAAAGGCTTTTGATCGTGTGGATTGGGGTTTCCTCGCAAACACGTTAACTGCCATGGGTTTCGGGCCTAGTTTTCGCAGCTGGATTCAATTGTTCTATACAGATATTGAATCCGCTGTTATTATTAATGGGTGGACGTCGCCATATTTTCATGCTTCGCGTGGGGTAAGACAAGGTTGTCCTTTGTCACCTCTCCTTTATGTTTTATGTGCAGAGGTACTGGCATGTAATCTTCGGTCTGCACCGGGGATTGCTGGCCTTAGATTGCCGGACTTGTTACAAGAGCTGCGTGTCTCGTGTTATGCGGACGACACGAAGGTAGTCGTTACCACTGACACCTCACTGCCTGCGGTTTTCCAGGTATACGATCATTATGAGCTAGGTACCGGGGCGAAGCTCAACCGTGGTAAATCGAAAGTGTTGTGGCTCGGTGCTTGGAAGCACCGCACGGACACACCCCACGGTTTGACTTGGGTAAGGAATCTCCCCGTCCTTGGTTCCGTACTCAGTGCCTCTGACTACTCAGTGGCAACCTGGGAAACCCGCATTATAAGAAATCCCACGGTTTTAGCGTTCCTTTAAAAACCCCAAATTACGGAATTCAGACAAAAAAACAACATTTCTGTTTATCAATTTTTTTAAATCATCAGAACAAACTTTTTAACACAATATAATGGTATAGAAAAAGTGGAAATACTGTTTAAATAAATAAAAGTAAAGAAAAGTATTATGAAAAGTTACTGTTCATGTGACTAAGAACCTCGAAGATTTTCCCGCATCTTTGCTGCCTCTATGGTAAAGATGTTGTCGTCATGGTTGTGTTCGATTCTTGAAATGACACGTGACACATCTATGTCAGTTGTTACTTTAGCCATTGCAGGAAAGCGCTGTCCTCTTGGAGCATTCCCACCGCTTAGTGCTGGAACTGGTGGACTTCTTCGTGTACATATGACCATGCATCGCAACATAGCTTTTCACCCCCTTTGTTGCTTTGAAGGACTTTCATGATTGGTAGTTAGTTTTTAACTGAATTGAGAATCTAAAGAAGCTCTTTGGATTACGTATTATCTTTCAGGCGATGACTCACTTCATAGAAATGTGCTTTTTTACGAAATGCTTTGGGAGTCATCCAAGCATTCTGCTTTTGTTATGGATTGCTTTTGTCAGTGGCCCACGTGTATTGTTATTTTGTTTATGCCGAATGCTTTTGTGAGTCATCGCTCATTGAAATCGTGACAGGAACTGCGAGAAAATCGTGCTATTAAACAAACTTTTTCTCAGGTTTTTATATTTCACTCAGGATTGAAATGTGGGTTTTTTGTCTGAATTCCGTAATTTGGGTTGTAGTATTGTTGTAGGGGATTTTGACGATGGGGATTTTGTCGGCGGGGTTTTTGTCATGTGGTTTTTTGTCGGTAACACTATTTGGCCAACGAGGTTGGTGGGTGCCCCCAATATCCTTCCCCCACCGATGTACGATCTCCACATCAACCAGGTCAATGACGGTTAATATTGGATATGCAATATATCCTCGTCACCGGTTCATAGTCAACGTTAGTATACCAAGGGAACCCTACTCCCTTCATTATGCGTCCGTCAACGCCGCCATTCGAATCCTACTCCATTTTGGTCTTGGAACCCTTATAGTCAAATTTGACGCTGATAGCGCGTACCGTAACTTCCCATTACACCCCAAATAACAATGTTTGCTTAGCCGCGCCATTCAACTTCAACTCGCTGGCCGACGTAATAGAATGGAGCCAGTCACACGAAAACTACCATGTTATATTCATTATACATTACCTTGACGACTTCCTAACACTCCCGCTAATTCCTCCGAGTGCTCTTTGCACTAGTCTAGAATTTCTTCTCCACCCCGTTAAGTGCGTCGACCCCACGACTTGTCTTACATGTCTTATTATCGAACTCGACTCAGTCGCCCGAACTGCCCGGCTTCCAAAGGATAAATTCGAGACAATGTTTACCATGATTCAACAATGCGCAAACAAACGGACATACACTTGCCGAGAACTCGAATCTCTCCTTGTCTCTCTTCAACAAGGCCATTCCATTTTTACGCTGAATGATCAAATTCCTTTGTGGTATCTACAAACCAAACCACCATATCCGCCTAAACCGCGACTTTCGGGGGTACCTGGCATGGTGGCTGCAATTCTTTCGCGAGTTGAATGTTTCCCAAGTTTAATGGCGTGAGTTTTTCTGAACGTCATCGTTCGCTTACTTACTAAATTCGGGAACGTCTCGCAACACGCGCGTGATGCCTCTCGTTCTCTGCCTCACGCGGTTAACATGCAAATATAATTTCTCGTGGGTCGCGGAATGTATGCTCTGATGCGCTGTCTCGCTATCATCATGTACATGGGACGTTGATCCAGTTCAGAAAGTACATTCCACCTTCTCCGCAGTCTTTAGCGCAGTCGCCCAACATCTATAGCGTTGGTTTGGAATGGGTAATCGGTAACCCATTCTCCTACCCACTTCGCCTGCTGAATAGTATCCCATAGCTATAGTAGACGGTTTACTGAAAGGTTAGCTGATGCAGGCTCGAGACCATAAGCCTTGGCAACCTTTCGGTAAGTTTCAGTAATAAGCCTTGTTCACCTTTTCGGGTATGGATCGACTAACCTGATTCCATCCCCTTTCTGCTTGCAATAATGGAAAGCTAGACCATTTCAGGTATTGAATTAAACCGCACCATATTACATTTATACCTGATAGTAACCGTAATAATTATCTCGGGGAATAGAGAGATCTTATAGAAGTAGTAGCCTAAGCAAATTTCCTTGGTTGATTTTCTCTTATGACTGGTTCATCTGAAATGACCGTAATAGCGATTGTGAATTGAAATTTCAAATTTTTTACGAGATAATCAATAATACGATTGAACATTTTTATCAGTTACGCGAACTATAGAAAAGGGGGTGGGAAATCCCTGCAGGATGACTTTTGCACTCAAAATATCGAACCTTTCTATTTTTCTCGTTAATATTGGCTAGGAATTCCAGGCATTCCAAGCTGTTAGGCAAACTAAAACTAATAAATCCCTCACGTGTACCAAATAAAATTCTAAATAGTTGGCTTTTGAACTAGCTCCTGTTATCGCCGATATTTATAATACATCTCTAATACAAGGAGTTTCGCGCCACCATCTCAAACTCTCTATCGTGCTATCCATTCCTAGGTTACTCTCCCTCTTCGATTGAGAATGATTTAAGAGTCATGGAAGGATTTACTGTACTACCCCTAGAGATAAATAAGCTCGACGCTAAACAGTTTGCTTTACCTAAATACGTTGGTTTATCTTGTGCACCTCATTCTCTCCGCATTAGACAAAAGTCATAATTGCATCACGCTATTGTTTGCTGATTTTAAGAAGGGTTTTGACTTTCTAGATCACAATGTTCTTGTAAACGAACTCCATAACATCGACTTTCAATATATGTTTATCCGATAATGGATTACGGCCTTCTTGGCTAACAGTGAACAATACAGTATATGTTAAAGTCGATGTATATCATTCTTTCTAAGGGTTAAATTTGATGTTTACAACTTCAATAAATTTGGCGCAGGTTTCTTCAATTTGCTATTTTGGTCAATCTCTATTAAAAGTTGGCATGGTTGGGTTAAATTTTTCGATGATACCATCGAAATATAGATAATCTTTAGATGCTCTCTTAGTCTAAGCCTCTACGGAAAAGATGACTTTGCGTCGATTCACTTGGTGAGGTTGTTAAAATTGATGTAATTGATGATTTGTAAGCGCAAGCCATCTGATTGGCTAATCATAATTAACTCAAATCTTAACCCCCAACGTAGAGTTCCATCCCAACCCTAATGCTTGCGCGTGTTCAGTGACTGAATTATCCCACAATATTTTTCTCTGACATTCAAACTATTACCAACGTTAAATAATGTCATTAAATAATGTCATTAACGTCATTAACATTAACCTATTAGCAATTTATCACTGTAATTGGGTAGAATCCGAGGAAATGTAAGGAGATCTTTTTTAACTTACTTTAATATAAATTACCAATTGACATTTCTAGGTATATTCATGGTGAATGTGTTGAAAGGGTGCCCTCTTTTTACACTTTTGGGTGTTTACTGGTCTCCGCGGCAAATACGTAGAGCGGATTTGAATCAATCCGAACTTATTATAATATTTTGTCCATTTATTCGGTCACGTTCAGAGTATGGCACATCTGTTTGGGAAGCCCTACCAAGTGTCCTACAATCCTGTTGATATCAGTTCAAAAAAGAGTGTTCAAGAATATTTATCCTGGCGTGTCTTACAGCGAACACTTTAAAGCTCTGGACTTAGTCGCATAACATATCAGAATTATAGCCCAATTATCGCATAACTGATTTAAAACTTGTTTCAATACTGACCGTTTCAGTTAATTTATTACAAATAAGTATTTGTAAGTTTCTCTGATTGATTATATTTCCTTTGATTATTTAGTAATTTCTAATTGCTGCCGTAGGCAGCACACTAATCTTGACTGGCTCGTGCCCAGATCTCTTTACCGAGCTATGTATAGTCAATGAGATCTCGATCTGTAAAAATGTTGGATGTCGGTCGGATGGATGTTCAGTTTTATGACGTTTTATGACGTATATTCAAGTTGCTATCTACATATTCCAGACGTTATTCGTATTACGGAAGTTGTACGGAATTACTGTTCGGAACTTGTCAACGCCACCACGAACATGGTATTTTCTGAACTCGCAAAGCAATGGTGAGTGAGCTGTGCCAACAGTGAACGAAGTTTTCGAACGATCTCTTCTGCCTTTGTTGCTGTCGCGAATTGCAATTCATTTCAGTGAGGAGATATTTTGTTGTCGAGGTAAGACGACTAAGATAGTTCTGTGTACTTTTGTACTTTAAAAGGGCTCGCTTAAAACGGAAAATTGCCGTTGGCTGAGTGAGGTAGAAATTTACAAGATGACATCTGAAATTTCTTTCCAGATAAACTATCATGTTTGTGAATACGGTTTACTTTCTATTTAGGTGTATATTGGCCATTGTGTTCATGCTGATCAGTATCTGTGAAGCAACATCCATCTTAAATATATCATATCAGAGGAAGACATGGTCTTTTTTATTGTTGAATATGGCAAATCATTCAATATCACATATGTAGATAACAAGATAACAGATATTGAGCATGCAGAAGAATGCACATCCGTGTCCACATCAGAAACAAATTCTGATTAACCCTATTTGTCAACTTGTATTACCTGTACATATACGTCAGCTGTTTTCTGTTCATATTGAACTGCATTTTTATGCAAGCATTGTACAGAGAACTTTAGTTATACAACTGTTTTATCTTTATGTTCAACTGCATTTTTATGGAACTGTTCAAGTTCCATCTGTTTAATATTTTATACATGTTCATGAACTATTATAATTATTGTGAATAGATGTGCAGAACGGTTACAACACATTAACACAAGGATTGTCAACAAGGTAGGGGGCAGATTTGAGGCATCTGAAATTGGGCCAGGGACCCCCGTACGCTTCATCTGCCCATGGCTGTGAGTAATGAATGTGTTACCCCAGATAGATGTTTAACGCCGGGATGTCATTAGAAGCCGGCTACCGGCGAAACTCCGGAGGCTACTCACCAAAACGGTGCCGCCTACTTTCCTCACGTTGTCTATTAAAATTTGTAATTGTTTTGAAGTTGAGTTAAGTAGTTAACGTTTATAAAGTCACACTCAATCAATGGTTGAGGACGCACGCTTCTCAATTCAAAATATGAACGTGAACTGGTGACAAATGTCGCCCGCGCATGATTCTCTTCTTGCTTCCGGTTTTACATGAGGTCGAATCCTATGAATAAATATGAGCAAGCGAAAGCGCCCTGGAAGCAGCATATTGTCATATTTTGAGAAGAAAGCAGAACAAGAAATAGATACAGGTAAGTCTGTAAATTGTTTATTGTATTGCTACAGTCCTTGAACTACCTCGGGATCAAGATCTGGAACTGTGGAAGCTGAGCTTGAGCAACAACAGCATAGTATTGATGAAGTTGAAATGGTTGAACTGGAGTCCGAGACGGAGAGTGCCGTTGCCGCTGCTCTTAAAACTATGAATGTGCCTCAATTTGACACATTTTCTGACAGTTACACAGACGGTTCTGACTCGGATTTGGAGGATATTTTGCCATAATTTGTAAGAATTTCAGATTTTTTTATGAATTTCAAAAAATATATTCATTGAATAAATTTAAAAAGTTTATTAAAAAATACATTTAATTGTCTTTTTTTATTACTTTACCTGGCACTTTCTGACCATCTGATTTTCTTAAAAAGCCTCCTCAGAATTCAGGAAATGGCATTTCAGAGACTGTAGTTTTCAAAAAAAATTTGGGAGCATGCCCCCGCACCCAGACTAACGGCACTCGATTCTCGTGCCTTTGGCACGAGGGTAGTAGCCGCCTACTTGCTACTTCAAAAAATAATGACACCCCTAATAACCCCAGAGTACCTTTGGTCCAGCAAGCTCAGTGTGCGCTCCATATATATGCAGAACCCACTGCTCTGGTATTACCTAAACCATAACCGCATGGGTACAAGACTGCATTACCTCCGCTGCCACTTTGACTTCAATAAGCCCACCACTTATTTTTCCAATTTTGCACATTATCATGACTGCCTTGGACCATTGATTTCAAGACAGCACTTTCCTTGCTATTGCAATTTATAATTTAATTCAAATCTGTATTGTAACTATGTTGTATTCCTTATATCATCGTCAATTGATTAATCGGCAATGGTGAAGCATACGATCCAAAAGCAATATATATTCTTACGGCACCTTAAGCACGATATTTTATATATAACTACATACCAATTAAAATTTTGTTGAACATGTTGCGGAAATCAATGTTGTTGAACACTTTTCTTTATTTTGCAAAATTTGTCGCTTTCCCGTCACTATTGATGTTGAATACGACGTCTGGTAAGGGAAATAAGTATAGACCTTTTTCATAATGGCACCCAAATTAAATACTCTTTTATATTCATTTAAATAGCCTTTCTGACTTCGTTCGTGTGTCTGTAATTCCAAAGAATCTTTGCGTTGTAACGAGGTCAGAAAGGCTAATTTGCATGGATATAAAAGAATATTTAGACTGGCCGCCATTATGAAAGAGGTCTATAGTACTGTAGTTGTATATTTTAACAAGATATTCAACAAATTATCATTTACTTACAGCACGATAAGCTTTGGTGTATTCTTGAACGAGTTCTCAGGAATGGCAGATATTTTGTTGTTAGACAACAATCTAAATAGAAAAACAAAACAGGCAAGGTTGAAGAAAAAAACGACTGGTTAAAATAACCGTTTAAGTTGGTTAAGAATAACTACAAATGCAACTAATATAAATTGGTCAAAGTAACCAATTTATCATAAATCTATCCAAACCAAATATGCTTATGTTTAGTAGTTATACATGCCCAATTATTATGTTTATAATCATTTAATATTTCTAGAAGTGATGTTTATTCAACTAGTATACTATAGTAATTAGTAATCGGTTAATTGAACCATTTACTATAATAATAATAATAATAATAATGTTTACTATTTATTTAGCGCAAATTAGCATGTCTATATGATCAAATGCGCTTTAAAACATGGACAATTTATTATATTATATTCAGTACCTAGTACCCAGTACCCCAATCAATTAACCTTAACTATTTATTTTTACAGTTTTTATCATCATTAGTTTTCCTAACTATTTATCCTAACCCGCCCTGTCAACTTCCCTGTGGGAGGAAACCTGAGAACCCGGAGAAAACCCACGACTTTCGGCAGAGTGTTGACCAACTCTTTCCACGTGCGATCAAATGTCCGAACACATGATTCGAACTCATGACCTCAGAGGTGGGAGGCAGTGGCTCTAACCACTAGACCACCGAAGCCCCCTATTTGGTAAAGGGGACCATTTAAAAATTATTATTTTCAACAAATTAAAAATTTACTTCGGCATAAGAGTCGCAGTTGGTAAAAAGTCATATTATCAAGTAATTTAATTTAATTATAGAATAATTATATTTGTATTTTTCAGTGAGCAGGGTAGGACCCAGCGTGACATGCAGTATGATTGACGACAATTGGGATACGTGACCCACATTCATTCATCCTTGGCAATGAATGACCCAGTACACTATTTCTAGGGATTAATAACCCATACCTATGATTAATCTAGAATAACACAGTGTACGTTATTCCGAAACTAAACCTGACCCTAATCCTAACACAACACACAATTTCTGATCTTAACCCTGATAGGTCACAGATAACTCAGCACAATGGTTGCTCATCACTATGAAACAAGCACAAATTTCAAGCACCCGGCACCCAAAGTACTGCTGGCACATTTAAAAAAAATGTAATCTGAGTGTTATTAACATAATTAATATGATATATTTTTTCCCATCACTCATTTTTTGGCTGACGTTTTGTATAAGATTGCAAAATTCAAAACGTAGCCCTAACCCTAAAGCTCACCCGAATTCTAAACATAATACTAAGCCTATATCTCTGTAGATAATACTTTATTTTAAAAATAACAGCTGTTTTTAATTTCAAATTTTACTACCTGCATCATTTTGGAATTTATATGAAACTTCGCCGGATTTTTTCACTGACCATACAACATACGTGATAAATGATGATTGCATATGAGTACTACATAAAAAGAATCATTTATACTATTGGAGGTGTTGGAAAATACTATTTGATTTAATTTTTGGGAAAAAACATTTTGAATTCAGGAAGTGACGTCAAATCAGGAACACGGAAAGACGTTACACAGTGATTCGACAGTGAAATACGGAGAGTTTGCTCTGAACTTGGAACAGACCTGTTCAGATACAATTACCAAACTATCTTCGTATTTCATTTTTGAATTACTGTGTAATGTTTTTGGCTGACCCTTTGGTTGATGTCACTTGCTCTAAATAGTAAATCGCCTTTAGAGGATAGATATAAATTAACGTTATTGAATATTTTTTTGTCCGAACTGGTGACTTTTTTACCGCATTTTGATTTAACCGAAACTCTAACTATTTTAAATATGTTTTTATCTTGCTTTTTCTTCTTTATATTCTTTATTTTCTGTTGCAAATCCACTGGCTTGAACACGATGAAGCGAAAAATGTGGCTGATAATATTCCATGATACGGATATCTCATGATATCCTAAGATATCCCACGAAAAATGTCATAAGCTCCGAGCACAAGCATTATGAGAAACATCACAAGCAACCAGACGGCAATTTCAAAAATATTTGAATATCGAGCTTGGGAGTTGCTTGCATTTTATGATGGTTTTCGATCCAAAACGACACGTACTTTCCTAGTCGCAGGCTGTAGACGAGAATAGCAGTCAGATATTTGAAAGTAAGTCATCCATATTTATTCAGTTATCAGTAAATTACGTATATTTGTATATAATTTTAAATGTCAGCCGTTTAATTCCTTAATCTGTATTTGATCATATCCCTGCAGACTAAAAAGTGTTTCTACAAACTATTAGTATAGTATTGTTCCGAGACTGAGTTGACTCCGAACCACAGTCTCTTATATCTATATATATATATCCAACAAATGTTGTGATTCCTCTTGACTCGGGTAACAGTTCTAGTTGGTGATATCCCCACATGAAATCAAGTTTGCTGAATACTTTACTGCCTTTCGTATACCTTGTGTAATGTCATCTACCGTAGGAATAGGTATCTCTCCCTTAGTATCGTCTCGTTGTCTCTGCGTATATCTACACAAAGCCGTCTGTCCCCTTGTGACTTCAGTAAAACGACCACAGGGTTGAGCCATTGAGTTGCATGACCCCTCCACTGGCTATACGATGTCTAAGTCCACAAGTTCTATGACCTTATCTTCTACTTTGGATATCAAGCTGAATAGGCTTCAGCGGATTAGTTGCGTTACTGGCTTTATATCTGGATCGATGTCTATAGTTGTACTTTTCGATCTTGAAAACAACGCCATTGAAAACTTCTGGGTAATTTTCCTGTAGAGTTTCTATGATATTCGTCGGATTCGTCCTTACTGTAGCGATATCAGCGCCCATTTTGAGAGCTCCGAAACTCATGGCAATTTCCTTTCTTAAAAGAGACTCTCCTTTTCCAGAAATCACATATATAGAAATATGCGTTAAAACTGTTGCATGCAACAGAAACTCCTCAATGGAATGGCACTTGCTCCGGACTCTATGATCATGTTCAGCTTGCAACTGCATGATGACAATAACTACGATTTTCTCTTGTTTTTCATTATTAACTGTAAATGCATAAGCCGAGTCTTACCCTTCGTCTGATATGACCATATTCGCTGAGTTTCTACAAACAATAAAAAACAATACAATACAATACAATACAATACAATACAATACAATACAATACAATACAATACAATGCAATACAATACAATACAATACAATATAATACAATACAATACAATACCTGATTCATATGGCTACTGGTCTGTCCATGTCCCCACTCTTCTTGCTTTGCTCTTGTCTTGCACTGGGATTCAAAATGGTTTTTCAACCAACATTTACGACACATTTTGCCTTTCGCTAGAGTCGTTGGACATCCTGGATCTCTACCAAAATCTCCAAGTCTACCACATTTTCTGTCACGTGCAGAATCACTCTTTGTTTCATCAGTGCGGTTTGTACTCATCCTGACCTCCCCTTTTCCGTCCAGAGTCAAAGCCGCCAGTTGTGAGTCTACTTTCTCGTAGTTCTCGGGCATCTCGAGACTCCTGACTAAGGTTAGCCCTTGACCTTCCTCTAGGTGTTTTCTCTTTATATATTATGTGGTTGTACATTTCTACAGGATTTCATGACGTATTTTGCTGTCGATGTATTCTCCATATGTGCAATATTTCGCTGCACGTCTCAATCTGAGTGGCAAATTGTCGTACTGTCTCTCCAGTGTCTGTATTAACTTTCTGAAGGAGTGTCTTGTATTGGTTGTATCGACTTTCGGGACAAAATAAGTGTTAAGAGCATCTATCGCTTTCTTGTAATCGTTAACACCTCCAGTCTCGGCCTGTAGGGTTTCCAAAATATCCTGGACATCAGTACTCGCCAAATGGAGTAATAAGGCACGTCTCGTTTCCCTGTTAGTTGTATGTTCTTCGTATATAATCAAGCCTTTTCCGTCGGCGAACAGTTCGAAAGCCGCTAACCCAGTGGCGTAGCCACTTTTGCTTCGTAGCAGAAATGTTGCTTCTTTGAAATTTGAAGTGTGTTTCTGTTGTTAATCCTGATTCTGATAGGCTTACCATGCAATCAGTGTTCACAGTCACACACTCACATGAAGTAGAATACATTACGCTTCCAAGACCCTTCTTTACGTTTAATTTTGACCAGCGTCAGCTCCTTGATGCCTGTAAAAACGACCAAAGGCTCTACTGTATTGAACGCAAATATTGTGATCCATGGTTATTTATCTTGTTGTCAGAATTTAACAGTTTGGTCCAGAACTTCAGGTATATACAAATTTGTTATCAATTTTATTCAATTTTTTTTAACCGGCCAGTGCAGGTAATTTTTTTGGGAAAATTCCTCTGATAAATCAGGTGAAATGTCCTCACAGGGCTTCGAAAATTCAACATTTTCTGGGGGAGATGCACCCATACCCCGTACATTGGTCGCAGCTAAATCCACGACTCTACATCATATAATACTTGATTTCTAATCTGTTAACAAATTGCTCCCCGAAACTTTTTGATCCTAGCTACGCCACTGCGTTAACCAACATTTCCATCGTAGTCCGAGGGTGTTTTGATCTGTGAAACAGCCGAAAGCATTGATATACGATTTATCCTGTTAGCTTCCATTGTCGTCGTAAATTATCTTGCAATTCGATTGTTTTAGTCGTTATTTTTCCCCATGGCCAATGTGATAGTTCTAGCAGTGGCCTGTCAAAATTAAATGTTGGAACGTATGCACTAGTCAACGTAAATCCCCGCACCCCGGGTTGAAATATACCGGGGCATTTGACTTGTACGTTCTTCCATATATATTTGACTTGTACGTTCTTCCATAGTTAATATAACCCTTCAAACGTCTTTTAAAGCCCCACACCCTGCGGGCAATTTTTGTAACTACCGCTGACTGTTAGTTTTTCAGTGTCTTGGACTTCAATACGTCATACTCGACCAGCTATCGTGAGATGTCGACAGGATTGCTAGGTATTCGAGAAGTGATCGCGTTAGATCGTGCGGGTACTGTTACACCAGGGTTTCCACTAGGAAGGATTATTTCCTTTTTAAGGAAATGTTGACTACTTGAAGGAAAAAGGAACGAAAAACAAAATGGAAGGAAATATGAAGGAAATTTTGAATTTTTAAAGAAAAATGAAGGAAAATGTAATATGTGACTTTAGCATATACCAAAACAGTGAATAGCGCTTTTCTCGCAATCTGATTGGTTACTCTAGCTCGGGATATCCTGCACTATTCACAGTTTCGCAAAACAACATGGTGTCATTCTCTTGAACGATTTTCTTTTTACATAATGCAAGAAATTGGTAAAAGCAGGCAGGTAGAAAACAATTACTGTATGTAGGAAAATTATTTTAGGTAATATTTATGAAAAACAAGTTTCAAAGAGAGAATAGAAAGTGCTCAAAAATCCGCAGAACTACGAATGATATGCTCCGAAAGTAGTATAGAAAGTGGGGCTACCAGCACATTTTTCCATTTTTTCATGCTTCGCAATCAAAATTGAAAAATTTGCTGTTAGCCCCACTTTCGAGACTACTAAAACGATACGAAATAAATTTCGTTAAGTAAATTAAACTCGAAAACCATCACACGTTTCCAGAAATAGTTTTTCAAGTATTAGCACGTAGAAGCCGCCGCAACTCTCTGTTGTGACTGGTGATCCTTTTCCCGAATACAGTACTCCTAAACCTCTTGTCTTGTTTTATACGTTTTGCACTGCTCTTAGCGAATAGTGCTCGTTTGAACTCTATGATCTGGTAGGTCCACAACAACTCTTTGTTGAGTCTAGTTATCTTTTCCTCTACTGATTCCACACGTTCTACGCTACTCTCCATGGTTACAGCGCTCATTACCGTGTATGAGCGCTGTAGCCATGGAGAGTAGTGTAGAACACGGCGATACCAGGACGGTTTTCCAAAATTCAGATCCATTAGGAGTCTACGCGATTTGGAATAGTGTGATGTTTAGTCGTGTGGGACCTACGTTCGCTAACCAAAATTTGATTCACTTAAATACTATAAAATGAGTGTATAACTTGATATAGGCGTGGTGGCTCGCGGGGTTAAGCGTTGTGCGCACTCACTAAGGGCGTTCGAATCGTGAGTTGGACTTCTTTTCCCAGTCCATTATACTTATCCGTGCGAGTGACACAGCTGTGTCGTTTGTTACGCAATCTAAGACAATGTATCCGGAAAAAGTGACACAGCTGTGTCGTTTGTCACACATTCCGTCTTGAAGAACATAGTAGTGTGATACATTGTCTTCGCTTCCGCTAATATTGTAATTAGATATCACTGTCTGCTTCGTTCGGGGGTTCCCCCTCGGGAATTTCCCCTCTAGACATATGGCTAAATACGTGTTTACTAGTTGTTAGTCCACCCGATAACAACCCTAAACAAGGGAGGTAGGGGGATACGTATGATATGAACTTCGCTACATCTCTTTTAAGTAGTTGATCGGTGATCAACTCTTTTTCTAGCTTTTCAGGTGATTCTATAGCGTCGAACCCTCCTAACGCGTGGGCGAACCTGCTTATTAAAAGGTCACAGAGAAACACGTTCGCTTTATCCATTCTTTTTACCTCCCATTCTTCGTAGATCTTGTTGATGACTTTGTCTGAAGCCTTTTTGAGATAAGTGGTGGATTTGTCTATCTCACCATCCTCTGAGAGTCTTCTTAGTTCGTCTCGTTTCTTGTCTACATCAGTTTGTGGAGTGTCGTCGGCTTGTGGTATGTTGGTTTGTGACTCGTCGATCACTTCCTGTTCTGCTTCTTGTATGTCTTCGATGAGTTCGTCGATTGTCTCAGTATTTTTTGTCTTACGTTTTGGCATGTCCTATACTATACGACGTGTTTTGTTTTTGCGGAATAAATATTTCGTACGAGTACGGGTGTCTTAGAAATATCTCCAGTCTTGCGTACTCGATGTCTTTCAACTGTTTTATTATTTTCTGAATTTCCGTTTTATCAACTCCGTTGAGATAATCGTCTACGATAGTTTTCATATCGTTTCTGTTAGGATTGTAGAATGTTACTAACTTTGAGATGTTTTCGCGGTATGGTTTACTAATTGAGGTTAGTTGTTGTGTTATGACTATTGTGGATAGGTTGTAGTGTCTAGCGCTAAAGGCTAGTTTAACTAGTTCACTTGTTCTGTTTTTAACGTCCTGCCCACTAGCACAATCGTCTAATATTATTAGTGAGTTGGTGCCTTTATAAATGTCAGTCACGTATTTAAGAATTACGTCGACCTTGTCCTGCTCACACTGAATAGCTATGAAGTTTGGGTCTCTCAAGTATTTCCACTCTGTGTACGTTTTGTTCCATTCAAATGTTGGACATATAAGAATGATGAAATCGAAGTGATTCATATGCTCTTTCTCTATCATATCCAAGAGGTGGTGCGTTTTACCACAGGCTGTCATACCAACAATTAGCATGTTGAAAGGTGTTTTCATATAGAATACTATATGTTTAGTACTGGATTGATTGTAGATCATTGTTGATGAGGTTTACTAGACCGTCGGAGAGTACGAATATTCTACACATGACGTTCACTGCTGTGACTTTTTTAGTGATTTCCATTAGTATTCCTGACTGGGTGTTCACGATCTTCTTTCCAGTTGCAACCTTATCGTTGTCTTCGATAGACCTAAGGTCAATAACCAAAGCGAAACCGTCTTTGTAGAACTTTTGGACAGTCATGTGATCGTAGTCTAGTTGTCCGAACAACCTTTTTGCTTCTCCCCATAGTCTTGATTTAGGTATTCCTTGACTGTATACCATATTTGGCACGTCTTCTATGGTGAGTTTGACTGACTCTATGTTTGGGTAGACGAAGTCTTCACTATCAGTTCTTGTTTTATTTGTGAAGAGTAGAACGACAGCTTTCATAGATTTTCTCGGCAGGTTAATATTCTCGTTTACGAGTGTGATTCCTTTATCCCACTCCACAGTCTTCATCAGTGTGACGTGTTCATACGATAGAGATCTACCTGATGCGTATAGAGATGATACTTCATCAGCAATCTCTTGATTCTCGATAGTTTCGTACTCCAACTCAAGGTTCTCCAACGTATAGCCAGCCACAGCTGATCCAGATTGAGCCACCATAATATCAGATGCTTTGGGGAGTGTGATTATGTACCTGAAGTTGTTGTTCATGTTGTATGGTGCGTATATACCGTGATCCTCTAGAATCTTGTCGATTTGGATCTTCTGTTTAGTGTCGTAGACAGAGAACATCAGACCATCACTAACTTTTTGTGTGTCTCCACTAGCTGCACCACTGTCGTCCTTCGAGATTAGCTTTCGAAGGTTCTCGCTTGCTATACCATATTCGACCATCTGGTCTCGCTCACTGCTAGATTTCCAGAGGTCTTTGTACGTACCGATTACACTCTCACCACTGTTGTCGTACACAGTCTCACCTGCTAGTTTTACCACCAGTCTCTCAAGTAGTAGTCTCGAAAGGTTGTTTAGAAACCATGATTTCGCACTCGAACTCTTAAAGTCGAATAGGAGATGGAGACTAGAGGGTATCAAGCAAGTGTTACCCTTTGTTTTGGGGATGTCGATGTATAACTCTTCCCCTGGATTGGCTTTGTTGGGGTTTAACGTTACAACGTGACGGGTTCTTGTGCCTTTGATAGAAGATATTCCACGACGTCTATATCCAGGAAGCAACTCTCTCTCGTTAGTGTTCATACTATATTATAACACATGTTTTATTTCCTCTGTTTGTACTGGTCGTAGACGAACCAAGCTAGTGCTATCGCTAGGATCCACAAATTAGACGCTAACCAAGATATACCTGCAGCTCCCCACTTTAACGCAGTCGCCACCACGTTTAGCAGTCCAGCCAGTAGAGGGCCAGCCTTTGCGGCTAGATTAGCTATAGCTTTCCCTAATTTTCCAAGTGCTTGACCACCTTTGAAGACTACGCTTCTAGCGGATATTATAATCGTGGTGATAAAAGAGGCTATGGTTATTCCTAAAGCCGAGGCACCCAACCAATTTTCCTTAAACCACTCCTTTATTTTTTGTAACCGAGTGATGTCCTCTTCTTGTTCTTCTCTAACATTCTCACGTTCCATTTGATTTAAGGTCCGATCCCTAGCTACCTTGAGACCTGTCAATCGATCATGCAATTCTCTCCTCTCTACGTAACCGTATCTCTCTTTACTCATATCGTCTTCAGTCTTGTCAATAACGCTCTGAAAATGGTCGGCTTGTACTCTTAGATATTGTGGTCTAGTGTCTTGATCGATACTGATGTTTGGGTTTAGGACACCTCGTAGCTCACTATTTTCTTTTTCTGTTAACCCAAGTACGTCATCCCATTCCATTTCTGTTTCAATTACTGGGAATTCTATTGAGACGTTTTCTTCGCTTTCTGTAATGCTAGGTGCGGCGTCTTTATCTCCTGTGGCGTCAGTTGTGGTGTCTTTACTACCTGTGGCGCCAGTTGTTGGGGGGTTAGGGATTTGTTCAACTAACTTCTTAAACTGTTCAATCGCAATTTTACTTCTACTGTCTCTACTGTAGATCAAACCATTTTTTCCAGGTTTTAGAATTAGTTTGGGTTTCAAATACTCACCGTCTTCGTTTATCGGTTTGAAAAGAATAGAACCTGTGGTTGTCACGTGTGACCTATTGACTATATTCCTTGACACATCATCATCACTGAGTCTTTTGTTATACAACTCACGTATTTTTCTATTTATTAGATCAGTTCTTTTTATATCATTTACTGTCAACTTTTTGTTGAATTCGTTTAGTTCACCCAGTCTTCTTTCGATTTCGGCAGCGTCTTCGAAAGCTAAATTAAAACTATCGTCGTGGACGTCACCATATGTAACCTGTTCAGCAAACACTACTCCCGGGGCACTAGTAGTGGTTCTTCCACTAGTTATTAACACTGTTCCATCATCGTCATTTGTGAATGATGTATCCATATGTGTTACTCTGTCTTGTACTCTGCGTTTTATGACTCTAGTCTCTATCTCTTGTTCTACCCTTGTGATTCTGACATACGTACCCTCAAGATCTTGCGTTACCCCATATTCATCGACTACACCACTGAGTCGGTTGAGTTCTCTTTCTAACTCTTCGTTCGTAAACTTGTCAAAATCATTACGATCTTGCATTTCGATTTCATCGAACCCTCCTTCAGCCATTATATACTACTCAATGTTTTGAATATCGCTTTCTGGTATCCATGAGTTGTGTTTACTGTCATAGCCAAGCCACTTGACTAAAACCATGTTTTTACCCTTGACCTTCTTTCTCTTCACTATCTTCTCAACTTTGTATACATCGTCTCTTTTATCAACAGCTGATAACTCTTCCTCGTAAAACTTACCGATGATGAGTTCCCCCTCATGGTCCTCTATCTCGTACACGGTAGGGTCACCACGCATGACCCTTGACACTTTGAATAGCTCCTCGGTGAAGTTAGCCTCGTATCCCTTTGCGAATATGCTTTTATACTTTGATATCCTGACGGTCTCACCTACTTTAAACTTTGGCAGTGGATAGTCACCGAAGTGGTGTCCAAATAGTGTTGTCCATACTTCGTTTTCGTTTTTCTTACTAACGTCTTTGGGTTTCATTAGAACAGTACTGTGTTTGGTATTGTTGTAATTCTCAACGAGCTGGTCTAAAATGTCTATCCACTTGTACGTTCCTTTACTGTAGAAGTACTTCCACATAGACGTCTTGAGTGTTCTGTTGAACCGTTCCACGACTGCTGCCTTTTTATCAGAGTTCGTGCTGAAGTACTTCACGTTGTGTTTGTCCAGTAGATCCCTCACACCAACGTTGTAGAACTCCTTACCATCGTCAAACTGAACCAGCTTTGGATACTCGCCAAATCTAACCTTAGCCTTCTCTAGTAACTTCGCGACAGCCTTAGTCATGTTTTTCGTGTCTTTCCTGTAGACAGGTATTGCGAAAGCATACCTACTAAGGATCTCAGTGGCTGTTAGTATCCAGTAGTACCCGTTGTTCTTGTGCTTGTACTTGCCCATATCGACCAAGTCCATCTGTATCTGCTCACCCAGATAGTCAACAAATGTTTGTCTAAACTTGTGTTTTTTAACAATCGGTTTGTACCTGGTGTACGTGTCTTGAGATTTTAGCCATTCCTTTATCTTTGCCCTACTAACACTTAGTCCATCTTCCAACGCTCTTTGGTACAGCCTCTCAGCAGACTGGTAACCAGTTGACGGGTTGTAGTAAATATCTCTTAGTTCTTGCTCCATATACACTACATGATGTGTAAATCTAACAGCACCTCACCAACGTTAACACTGTTATCGTCCTGATCTGTTATCTTGAACTCTAGTTGGTTGATGACTCCTTTGTTTATTGGGATTTTCGATCCAATACCAAAATGTTGTGTAGAGCCTTTTAACGACTGTGTGGTAGTTATTGGCAGTACTGCGATACAATCGCTTCTGTTACCGTTAACTATGTTCTTGGATCTGTCCACAATATTAGATGTTACTTGTATGTATTTCAGCCTTCTGTTAACGTTCACAACGTTAGGACTGGTTTTTGTGGTGACTATTGTAGTGTTTTCGTCAAAACCTAAAAGTTGTCCAAACTCAAACAGTTCTATTTGCTGATCAGTTGTTATCGTACACGTCAAGTCGTGTCTGTTAGGCACTAGCTTGACGTCTCCTAACTCTTTCAAGTAGTCGGCGATCATTCCAAAGGTGTGATACCCAGGGCTGAAAACGTGGTCACTACTGTTATAAGTTATCTTGTTGTTAGCTGTGGTTACGTTAACGTAATCCCAAAAGATAGTTGCCTTATTCACCAATACGTAAGGGTCTGAGTTAGTTGCTAGAGCTGACTCTGGTATGTCTACAGTTTTTGTTGAACCACTAATCAATACTACCACTCTCATATAACGTACGGTATGTTATGATGGACGCGTTCAAGAGAAAGTATCCTTATGCTGACAAGAATAGGTTTTTTCTTGACGTTGACGACAATATGCATATACACATATTCTTCGTGACGAAAACTAATATTGGTGACGTTAGTGTAGACTCAAGTAGGTTTAAGAATAACCCGGAGTACACTAAGTATCTAACGATAAACAAACCAATGATAACTGACCAGGAAGAGATAGCTAATGCTATACGTGTGGCTAAGCTGAATCTAGTCAAAAAGTATCCTCACGTCACTTTGAGTAAGTTTGAGTTCGATCCAACTGTCTCACAAGACGGCGAGGTTAATAGCGTTGACATATATTTTAGAAACAACGACATCATAAGCACTAACATAACTAGTAACACCTTCAAAAACGACAAGAGTATGTGGATTTGGTTACACAACAACAAGTCTAGTCACGACGACAAGTTTCCAAAAATATGGTTATCTGGTGGAACTATCCAACCACTATCGAAAGGTCGCAAGAACCACTGGGGACTTTGGGATGGTTATCCAACGGAAAACGTGTTGAACTACCCAGTGAATAACTTTAGAGTCTACGTCAATCAAAATAACTACTTTTTCTCAAAGCTACCAATACTACAAATCACCACGTCAAAGACGAAGTCAAAGTGGGACGACAACGAGAGCTACTATAGGGTCGTGTTTGCAACGTATTGTGCGAGTTTCTGTTGTGGAGTATCACTACAACACTTGTCACCATCACAAGAGGTCCACCCTGTTATCACTAGTGTAATGAGGTTCCATCTGTACTTTACCATCAGAAGACTTCTCAGAAGGATGGAAGGTTGTGAGAGTATGAGATCGATAAGTAGAGAGTTTGACGCCGGAGAATTGTATGGTAAGACAGACAAGATTCCTAAAAAACATTACTACCAAGGCAAGGTTCTTGCTGATGGTACAACAGGTGAGGAGAGAGTCTTTACGATTAACGACGTTAAGAACGACTACAAACGATACATTCCTCTTACGTCTAATGGTCTCACCAACATTGGGAGACAATACCTGAATCAGTCCATAGAAGCCTTTGCTTACTCCACACTTGGTGCACAAGCGAGGACACGTGTGTCAGTCGTTGGTGGTTCCGCAGGTAGTCTAGAGACTCAACAAGAGTTCCGCAAGTTGGTGGAGGACAGTGTTATAAACTACGACGTGTCAACGTGGATTCTCAACATGAACAAGTCGATTAGAGACACTAACGTTGTCCAAAACCTCGCGCTGTCACCATCTACGTGGTTAATGCCTAGTAACGTTGTAATACTCTAGAACAAAATAGCTGGGTACAACAACCTATTGAAGACTGCTACACAGAGTATGAAGTTTGGGGTAAACAGTGGGTTAAACTACACGGAAACTACGGAGGTTAAGAAAGTACACCAAGAAGGTGGAGAGCATCTGGAGACACTTGATAAACCAAAGGTGACGCATCGTCTGACGACACCAAACGTGGCACACCAGGAAGGTGGAGAGCGTCTGGAGACACTTGATAAACCAAAGGTGACGCATCGTCTGACGACACCAAACGTGGCACACCAGGAAGGTGGAGAGCACCTGGAGACACTTGACAAACTAAAGACGATACCAGGTGACAACACGACAGAGTTGGGGCTAGTTCTAGTGGTTTCGGCTGTGTCTGGCTATTTAGTAAGTAAATATGTGTTATAGCATAATGAGTCTAAGTTATGGATTTGAGGACAGAGACTACGAGAGTGACAAAACATTGAGAAGAGCGAAGAGACATCTAGACGATGGTCCTAAACTAAGCGTGAGTGGTGGGAGGATGTCTGGAGATATAGATATGGCGCTCGGGGCACTCAAAAACATAGCAGATCCAGTCGATGATTTGGATGCTATCAGTAAAAAAGTGTTGGAGTCTGTATACTTGTCGCAATACTTTAGAACGCAGTCCTATAACGTTCTATTTGACTTTAACGTCACAAAGCATGCTGCGAGTATGGTGGAATACCACAATGGAATAAATAAAGTGAAAACCATTAGAGATAAAACAAATATGTTAGTACAACACGATCCAACGTATGGTCCTATTGTTGGTGTTAACAATGGTCATAGCTTCCTGTCCCCCAAGCTAACTCCAGTTCCACTTGAAGTTGGGATACACTTTAACTGTCCACGTATGCAATACTGTGACACATCCATTTTTGTGGTAGTGAGGTTAGCCAAGAGGGTATCTACGCCAGATTGGGAGACGATTGTGTCAAACGACGACGGATCGCATGACAAGTACATAGGGTACAAAGGAGGTAAAACTGACAAATTATCGTATGGTGGTGGCTATCCAGTAAAGGGGTACACGTGTACAATCCCGAATAACATCGACATAACTGAGACACATATGATATCAATACATTGGCAGATGGATAACTCCCATGTTAGGGTCAACAACATAAAATCAGCAGACTCAGACTTCACAGCTAACTACAAAGAGATAGGATCTCCTTATGGAACTATCTTTGGAACACATCGACCAAAATTGTTACTCACACCCTATAGTTACCCATCTTTGATAGAGTTTTACGGTATTAAAATCATCTCTGGTTATATGACAAACCGAGATATAATATTAGTTGGTAAAGACATGATGAGTAAATACAAGGTAAGTTAATGAGGAAGAAGTCAGTTGTTGTTTTCAATCACATATCAAAGGATATATCAGAGGAAGAGGTGTTAGAGCTCAAACGATTGTACGCGTACTACCACAAACTAGAAGCCTGTTACAAATGGAAATACAAAAGGTTGAAGAAAATTAAACTATCGTTAAACATGGCTAGCATAGGGTTAACAACAGTAGGGATTGTAGCTGGATCGATAACCGCTAACCCTCTAATCATTGCTTGTATTAGTGGTCCTGGTGTGGTCATCCAAGGCTACTTGGCTAAATCCAATCTGACTAGTAGAGTGGAGCATTGTAAGTTTGCACACACTAGCTACAAGAAAATACTGACACAACTAAGATCGTATCTTAGAGGTCTTCCTTACGACGAGTCAATGTTCCTCTCAGACGTTAAAGTGTTGGACGATAACGTGACTGACTTATGTCCACCAGTCAATGGGATGGTGAGAAGGTACAGTAGAATATATGAGACATAAGGGTCCGGTTCTGACCCCCTACTGATAGTATGTTTGTGATCGATAGAAGGGTCACTTTGACCAAGGTTGGTCAGATCATGCGTTTGCGATATTAAGTGGTTACTTTCTTAATATGACTACTATTTAAACATAAAATAAAACATGTGGTATAGTATAGGTGATGAGTCTCACTAAAATATTTAGAAATAACGACATGTCTGTTACGACTATCAAGGATGGAGACAATATTTGGTTCTATGGAAAAGAAGTCGCTAAGGCATTAGGGTATAAAAACACGAAGTGGGCTATCAGTGTACACGTTGACGATACATACAAGGTCAAACGAGAGGTGTTTGAAGGGGGGCGCGAATCACGCCCCCCTTTAAATTTACAATCAAACACGATACTCATATCAGAGCCAGGAGTTTACTCTCTAGTCTTCTCGTCGAAACTCGAGTCTGCCAAGAAGTTTCAAAACTGGGTGTTCTCAGAAGTCCTACCGTCTATTAGAAAGACAGGTGTTTACACGCAACATAACCAACTATCAATCATGAATGAGACAGATTTACACTACGACATTGTGAAGTACATTAGAGAGTACCACCCAACAATAGTCATCCCAGGGTTGGGTGAGTACCAAGACACATCTACGAAAAGAATAGACGGGTGGAAGAAGGGTTATAGTGGTGGACAACCAGATTTGATAGTTCCACAACTACATAAGAGATACAATGGTTTTGCTATAGAGTTCAAAACACCGAAAGGTAATGGGGTTATTAGGAATAACCAGGTGAGGATATTAAGGAGACTAAGATCACAAGGGTACAACACGTTACTATCCTCAGACCAACATGAGATAATACATTTCGTAGAAACATATATGAGAGACTCCAGAGTTCTATGCGAGTTCTGCAATAGGAGATTTAAGAGTGAAACCACACTGTCTAATCACCAAAAATACTTTCACAGAATACTATATCTGTGAGATAATCTGTGAGATGACTGTGAGGTCATCTGTAAACAAGACACCACGTATGGTATAGATGACTGACAGTGAGTCCGTACCTATTATAACGTCGACAACAAGGGTCAAAGACCCTAAGAGAGTAGAGGCAGGGAAACGCTTGGCTGCTATATCTAAAGCAGCCAAAGAGAGGAAGATGAGAGATAGAGTCATAAGTGAGGACGATAGTTTTAACTATGGATACATCATAGGCACTATAGGAGTGGTAATAGCCGCTGGTTCGCTGTACTACACGATGAGTAAAGACAAACAAGTAGTGACTGAAGAGCCTAAGACCGTCGTTATAAAACCACCACGCAAACTCGACAGCTTTGATTAAAACATATCGTATAATATATGGCATCAATAGACAGGAAAGAACTGATGAACGAGCTATACGACGCAGCCCTTGTGACTGCTGGAGCCGTAGCCGTGTCCATGGCATCAAAGAAAGTACTAAAAGAACCGTTAGGCACCCCCGAATCAGTTAAGGGCATCCTCAAGCTAGCGACTGCTGTAGGTGTCTCAACGCTACTTGTCAAGTGGGCACAGAGTAAGAAATACTTACCTGTAGACCCGTTCTCAAAATAATCTAACGTAATACATAATGGCTAGCTTGGTAGCAGGTGGGTTGTTCAATGCTATAGCATTTGCAGGAGCTGGATTTCTATTCAGCAAGCTAAACCATACCGGCTACGAGGTAGAGATAAAGAGACACAACAAAGCACTGGAGAGTCTTGCTAGAGCTAAAGAGTCGTTCTATGAGAATGAGATTCGTCAGAGAGACAAAATTCAGGAGTTAAGACAACAACTGTCAGATGCTAACGCAGACATAAACGACACGAACCATGCTCTGGATCAACTAAGACAAGTACTGACGATACAGTATGATGGAAAGACATTTAGTAAAGAGCCTGAGTTGTCAGACTATTACAAACCCTCAGACGAGATGAAAGAATACCAAACGGTATTCGTTGGAGCTGTTGGGTTACCCATCGGTTACTTAATATATAGAGTAGTATAATGAGTACTACTTTGAAGGAGATAGCTATTGAATTCAACAAGAAGCGAGACTCGGCACTCCAGACTCGTCAGATAGAAGAGTTGGAACAACTACTATCAGACGCTATAAAACAGGTCGCAATAATAAAGTGTGAGTGGGAGTCACTCAACCACAAAGTTACTACACTATAACCTAAAGGTATATATAGTATATTAACTTAGATGGTTGACGAACGCACAATGAGAATGTTCCACGCTGGGTACACACTGGATGAGATTGCATCAAAAAAGTGGAGTGGTACTACGTTAGGGTTTACATTGGACGAGATCAAGAACGGAAGTAGGGACGCGAAACCAAAAAAGTGGTACGACACCGCATACTGTTACGAGTGTAGTAACCACAGAACCCAAATCGAAGATGGTGTATTTAGTTGTAACAAGTGTGGAGAGACTACCTACGGACGTGTGAGGAGCTTTGTACCTAACATTTGGATGTACAAGAAATCGGCTCACAGTTATAGTAAGTGGTTAACGAGAATGTTGACTAGACTAGTTAACGAGAGTGACATACCAATAGTGATCAGTGATTTTATAGAGATAGTATGGTCTCTTAAAAGAAACAAGTTGATTGTCAAGAACATATCAAAATACGTATTCTACATCATAAGAATATGCTCTAGAAGAGGTATAGAGTTGAGAGGTAGTCTTAACGACCTTAAACCTGGTAAAGTCAAGGCACGATTCGAGTATAACCTGTATAGTGTAGTATACAAGGATCTAGGTTGGGATGGGAGAGGAGACCCATACTACAACGAGTGGGTAAATAAAATATATAGTAATATATAATGGCAAGACCAAGAATTTACCAAACCAAAGAAGAAGCTTTAATAGCAGCCAGAGCGCAAACCAAAGAGTGGATGAGAACTCATAAGTGGGTGTGTGAGACGTGCGATCGGTCATACCACGTGACCTCTAAATACAAACACATCAAGACTAGAAAACACTTGAGAAACCTGAGCAGCTAGTTCCGAACTATTTTGTGATGTCCATACGCATAGCTAGACACACCGTCTGGTAGTATGAATCGCTTGTCGTCAAAGCAGCTCAACGATATCTTATTTATTTCATAGCTTCCTAGTCGGTGGCTCTTGCTCCGAATAGTTTTAATTATGTGAGACATCTGCTCACCATTTGCCAGGACACTTTTATAGTTGTCGTGTCTTATGTTATTTCTCACAACGCTCTTCTTAACACCTTTAGCAGTCTTACCACCTTTTCCATCCTCTTTTATGTAGCTATACATTTTCGACCTTAAACCAACGAACTCAACGATTGGGACTCCTAACGTCTCGTCCTTCATTTTACCAATGACCTTCTTGTTAGTTGAGTCGAAGTAGGGAGATGACTTGTCATATCCACTAAAGTCGAACACTTCTTTGTTATCGTACATGTCTTTGTACGCATTCTCCGTCTCGATCTCGTACATCAAGCTATCTGTGTCTGTGAATAGTAGTTTGGCTTTGTTGCCATACTTCTTTTTAATGTTATTGTAGTGGAAGTCATATACCAATGTCTTCGACAGGTCTAGAATACACATACCCACGTATGCTGGTCTATTTAGAGTTAGTGTCTCTTTGATACTATGTACAGCTACTAAGTTATTGTCAAATATCTTACTGCTCACAAAGGTTGGTTTTGACGTTAGTTTCTTCAGTTTTTTCTTGTCTGTTACCAACTCCACATTCACACGCTTTCGTAGATTCTCCATAGTCTTTCCAAATACACTATTATTCATAAGTTTGAAAAAGTCTTTCTCAAAGTCGTTCTTTGCGTGGGTTCTTTTAACTGTGTTAAAGTCAATATACTGCTTAAGCCATGGTGACTGATCGAACTGAAGTACTCTATGTACCTTCTTAACATTCACTCCCAAACTCATATATAATTGTAGGTTTCTATAATGAACTACGTACTTAGTCTTGTCGCTTAGGTTAGGTACAAGTTTTGCAACCTCTCCTACAGATATCTTAAACTTATCTTGGATTGTCTTACAATAGTTTGACAACATATCACTACTCACTTTCATCCTCTCAGGAGCTAAAGGATAGTCGTTATGCATATCATGCAAACCCTCTGGATACTCTAAATCAACCTCAAGTATCAACCCCTTGTCTGATTCGTTGCTATACTTGTCTAGACTGTTTATGTCAAAACCCTCGACCCACTCAAACCCACCAGTCGGTAGACACTGAGACATAGCCCAACCATAAAGGTTATTAGCATCTAGATATAATATGTATTTCGATGGCTCGCTACTATCGTAGTCCTTCATATATTTGTTATTGGCCTTACCATATCTATGTGTGATACAGGATACACCACCTCGCATTCCTTTCTCGATAAACTGAAACATGTCAATATCAGTCATCAACGTTAGTTCCACTCCCGTCATCTTTAGAGCAGCGTCCCACGATAGTCCAGGTGACGTGAAGTAATGACAAGGATCTAGTTGATAGTACTGCTTACACGTCCTTCTGAAGTTCTCGAACACGTCAGCCAGTAGTAATACATCAGACTTTAGGTATAGGTCGTGGTACCCACCCATACTCTCCACACCCATTGTCTTCCACACTTCTTGAGCGTGCTCATAGTCTGTGTCTGACAGATGCTCATCGTTTAGGATGCTGTAGAAACTCTCCTTTGGTGGTAACTCAAGATCGTTAAACTTGTCGAAACTATCCATATAATCATATGGGTACACACCTTTTCGTGACACCAACTCTAGCTCCTCACCCTGAAACAGTTCAGACGTGTACTTGAGACAGTCCTTTGGTAGGTTGTTCACTAGGTCGGCTAGACTAGAGCTCATGAATTGGAAACTATCTAGAAACACTAGATGTTTACCTAACATGAATGCCATATACTTCTCCATATTATTTGGTATGACGTTGATTTTCAGACCTATCTTACCTATCTCTTGCATTATGAAGTGACTATCGTACCCTCTCAGATTATGAAATATGACAGGTATCTTATCAGTCAGTCTATAGTTCCTATTACATAACTGATGTGCCGAACCTCTATATTTACCAGTTACATGACAATGATCTCTAACTCTTACGTCTTTACGTTTATACTCCCCATCACAAATATGACACTTAGTCGCTTCCTTGAAGTTAACCTTATCAGCCGTGGTCATCACCATGTCCTTATTGAAATGTTCCTTTCTAACTTTCTTGCAGTACTTAACCTCCTCTAACATCTTTTTCATGAACTTCTTAACCGCTTTCTGACCTCGAAACATCTCTACTGGTTTGCTATATTTATCATCGTAGCAGCATACTACTTTGTACCCATACCCACAGTCCGTGTGTCTTTGGTACTCACTAGTGTACGATCCTGTGAGTGGTGTCACGTTGTCGACCTTCTCTGTGATAGCCTCGAAGTCTGCGTATATTACGAATGGTACCTCTAATTGTTTACGGTAATTTACGTACTCAAGAGCGCTATCTTCTTCTAATGGCATCTTGATCGCTTGTTTACCATTTACCACCATACAAACCTCCTTATGATTCTCTAGAATCTTATTGGTAGTAAAACACTGAAGACAGTACCTACAGAAATTCTTGCGACATTTATGATTAGACTGACCGCACATAAACCTACAAAAGTCTTTGATGTACACGTAGTGTCGTTTAACACCATTCGTTATTAGCAGCAGGTCCATATGATCCTCGAACTTCTCCTCAGAAACGTAGATAGGGAATGGTTGCTTGTCCTCATACCCAAACACGCTGATACTAATACCATTCTGCCTCTCAATCTTTTTGTACTGTCTTGTATCCACTGGAAATCTCACTCCTTCATAATTGACAGAACCTACGTTCTTCTTGTGCTTCGACACTCTCTGTGGATTCCTCCCAACAGGACACTTGTGCAACACGTGACACCACATAAAACACTTGTCATCTTCATTCTTTATATTAATCAAACCTTTCGACGCGTTCGTCAACTCCTCTGGTAGTTCAATATAACTCGATCCTTTAAGAGGCTTATACACTACCACATTAATATAGTGATCAATAACACTGTCTACAACCCACCCAGACCCTTCTGACAACCATACAGCTATACGATTTACTATCTCCTCACTAGCTTGCTTCGTAGTCCCACTAATATCAATACTACTAGTCACTGTCTTGACCACACTGTTGAAGAAGGCTGTTTTAAACACAGACTCTCCGTTACCAATTTGTTTCTCTAGAGTCACTTTCAATGTCTCAGAAAACTTTAAACCTCTCAATCTCTCTAACTCTTTCTGTAAAGCCAAGCCAACTACTTCTCTAGTCTTGACTAGTTGTTTTAGTGGATCCTTATTGTCGATCACCTCAACACTATACGACTTGGTGTACCCTTTAAGAGCAACTCTCGTTTGTGCTATAGTAGGACGTTTCGTCTTAGCAATAAGGCTCATGATTCTCTTGTACTCTTTGTCTGAGGCCTCCTGACTTAGTCGTGACCTCCTCACGTACCGTCTAAGATCGCGTCTAGCCTCTCGAATCTTTCTGACCTCCCTAACTCTGGTGACTCTACTAATGACGTTATCTCTAGATACCTTTCTAATAAGGTCCATCCACTTATACCCCAATGCTTTAGCGTCAGCTAGATAGCCAGACATCCTCTCTAGAAAACTCATCTTAACATTCGGTATAACTAAGTTACCAGAACCTACAGCAGGATCACGTGCACCACCACTCGATAGTGTACCACTACTAGCGACATTACCATCCACAATAGAGTTACGTTTACTCTCAGACATTTTAGCACGAGTCGTTTTATTATTTAATATAGCCAAGTCCTTAGACCATTTCATGCGAGTCGTTTTATTATTTAATATAGCCAAGTCCTTAGACCCTTTTGAATCATGACCTGAAATAAAGCCCACACCAGGACCACGCGTAATATCACTTGACATAGCCTTATTACTAGAGACACCCCCACCCACAGCAGCCCCATGACTAGACACCTCACTCTGTACCCTACTAGCTGACACATGTCTCACAGGCTCCAAACCACGTGACATATTGTCTATTAGTAGTCTCGAAAGTGGTGGTAACAGCACATTTTTCCCATTTGAATGTCTCAACTTCTCTGGAGAACCAAGCACTTTTTCCGTTTTTGGATTCCACATATTTGCTCGATAGATATATGCGGAATCTAAAAACGGTAAAAGTGCTTGGTTATCCA
Source organism: Chrysogorgia sp. JL179-B06 (assembly GCA_035772405.1). Classification (NCBI taxonomy): domain Eukaryota; kingdom Metazoa; phylum Cnidaria; class Anthozoa; order Scleralcyonacea; family Chrysogorgiidae; genus Chrysogorgia; species Chrysogorgia sp. JL179-B06. The sequence goes on from JAYKKM010000165.1 coordinate 1,112,664, forward strand.
GAGAAAAAGTTGAGACATGAAAAATGGTAAAAATGTGCTGGTAGCCCCACTTTCTATACTACTTCCGAAAACAAACTTGATTGAACGAACTGACTGTTGCATGTCAATTTTTGTTTAAATATTTTGAAAGAAAAGTGTTCTCCGTAGTTCATATATCGATATTCGCCTTTATATAGTTTGAGACAATTTGAATTGCCTTTCATATAGAATTTAATAACATTTACAAACATTAAAAATCATTTCAGTTACAACAAAACCAAGCAAAACGTAAAGAATTAGTACGGTTTTGGCCATAAAGATTACCACGATACACTGCCCAAGAAACTGGCGAGTAATGAACTGGATACTAAACAAATGACCTGGAAAACATACTACCGATTTTATAACAGTAAACACCCACAGAAATCTTTACAAATTAAAGGAAATTCAACGACTAAACACATGAAACGTTGTCATTGCACTGACCGGAATAAAACGCTTTGAAAAGAACAATTACTGTCGTTTACTCACCCAGAATTCATTAGTTATCGTTTGTCCTCAGGTTTTCCCATGCACAGTATTAAAATATTTCCTTTGAGTTAAAATCCAGTGGTCTTTTGCCTTACTTTGATCCAACTTCGTAAGGTTTTCGAAACGAACGGCTGCTGTCAGCTTGTCAAAACTGATAAACAACTCCAAATATGGAAAGGCAAACTCCAAATATGGAAAGCCATATGGAAAGGGCATTTTTTGACTTGCGTTTCGCACCAATTCCTGGCTAAATTATAATGAAACTAACCGAAATTTACTTATTTTTTATCAATTTGTTTTGGTATATGCTAAAACAATTATTCACCTCAGTGTCAGTGAATAGTGGTTGGATATTTACCTCGACGCTTCCCGTCTCGGTAAATATCCACCACTATTCACTTCCACTTCGGTGAATAATTGTTAAATATTGCATAATAAAGGTAATAATAGAAAAGTGGCATTTTTATTTTTAACAACGTTTGGAATACAAAGAGCCTGTGAACGAGTTTGGCTGCAGTCACCTGATTCACAGTCATATGACTCGTCCAGTCGTCCTTGCGGCGTGCTTCCGGCTTCGCAGTTCGCAAAACCGCGAAAATTCGGGGAACTTCGTATGAATCGGTTAGGTCAGTTAGTGTCATAATAATATTCCACTCTTCCAGTTTCACATTTCACAATCCAGTTGACAGTTGTGCTAACTTAACAGAGCGTTAGGTCTTATCTGTGGTCTTATTTACGGCTAGATATTGCCAATATTGGACACCAACTTCCAAAAGGAAATTTTAAGAAAATCTTGAAAATTGTTGAAGGAAATTTTGTTCAAAATAAGGAAAAAATAAGGGAAAATCAGGAAATATTGTGCTGCAAAAGTGGAAGCCCTGTGTTCGACATTGTGTTAATACCACAACATGCGAAGGAAGAGAAAAGAAGCAAGCCATCTATCGCTCTATGAAAGGTAAGCGTATTACATATTTTATCTATATTTTATCTGTCTTTGGTGATAATTTTACTTTCCTATTGATGTTAGATCAAAATTATCATAAACAGCGCGGGTATACACTAGAACCTGCGAATTGTGTCAAAGACAACCTGACAGTGCTTTAAGTTAACTATTTCTGGTGTTAATCAAACGCTACTAATAAATACGTATACGCTACAACCCGTCGCCCAATTGCTGTTTGAAACTTAATGTACAGTACTTCTTTTAGTTCTAAATTACTTGAATTAGATAATAGCCACTTCATTTGCCAAACTAAACACATTTTAAGTGGACAATATCTCTCAGAGCTTTGTATTGTCTGAATTTAATTGTTTCATAGCACATCAAAATAAATACATGCAGCCCAAACTTTTTAATTTTTGAGTGCAGCAACAGAATAGTGGGGGGTCTACTGCTGTACCATCAATCACTAAGAAATAAATTACTTTTATCACAATATTGATGACTTACGAAATAATCAATGCAGTATTTTGTATATAGACACCAAAGGCTGTTGAAGGAAGAAAGTGTATCTCTATCATACAACGAGTGTTCTTTAAAAAAATCAAAATTCGTTCAAATGTCTACGGATGGATATAGTGCAAATGTATAGGGGTCCATTCAAATTATATTTACTAAGACGTATTAGGGATTCTACTCAAATTGTTGGTGTGGATAGATTATATACAGTAAGTTGATAATTATATACCCACATTGGACTACTGTGATGTGGAGCTGGCAGGAATATGGATAACTAAATATTGATGGTCATAATCAGAGGTCTCTATGCAGTCAGGGAAACTGATCTTTCCTAAGTCGGGACTTCAAACTGATTGGTTAATAGAAATCCTAAGTTTTGTACCTCTTGTATTAGAAGCAAGTTATATTGTGTCATGCTAGTTAAAAAGTAAGAGTAAAGATCATGCGTCTTGTGTGGAGCGTAGATTGAGTTTATGGTCAGCAAGAAAGTTTAAACAGCTAATCTCGGAAGGAAATTGTATTCAAAGCCATTTGTCCTCGAACTATACCTCACATAACGAAATCAACCACATTGCGAAGGGCTTTAATCGTTTAATGCTCCAAGGCAAAATACGTCAGGCGGTACGTCTCATTTCTATTGCAAATCAAATGGGTGTTCTAGATCTCGACTTTCCAATACCAACAGGTGAAGATGAAGCTCGAAATATTAAGTGGAAAACAACTAGAGAAATTATCATTGAAAAGCATCCTGTGAGCAAGATTCCAAGCCCTGATATTATTTTACCCACCACAGATTCTCAGAAGAGTCACTACGATCCAATCATATTTGAAGGTATTACAGGCGAAGTAATAAAGGAAACTGCCAATAAGGTCCAAGGTTCAGCTGGCCCATCAGGTGTTGATGCTTACCTGTGGCGTCGTTTCTGTTTGTCATTTAAAACCGCCTCCACTGACCTGTGCAACGCCCTTAGTGGAGTAGCAAGACGCTTGTGTACTTCGGTTGTTGACCCAGAAGGTTTATCAGCGTTTGTAGCATGCAGATTAATCCCATTGGATAAAAATCCTAGTGTACGTCCGATTGGGGTCGGAGAAGTACCAAGACGTATAATTTGCAAGTCCATCCAAAGATTAGTGCGAGATGATGTACAGAAAGCAGTTGGGCCTTTATAGACTTGTGCGGGCTATGAAGCTGGATGCGAGGCGGCAGTTCATGCTATAAATGAGATAATGAATTCTGACGAATGTGATGCAATATTATTGGTCGATGCTACAAAGGCAGCTCTCCACAATATTCAAGTCATATGTCCAACAATATCGACGATCTTAAACAATACTTACCAGGCCCCTGTGAGGATGTTTGTTGTTGGAGGAGGAGAAATGTTATCAACTGAAGGAACAACTCAAGGTGATCCCTTAGCTATGGCGATGTATGGTTTGGCAATAACTCCACTGATCAAAAGATTAAAGGTAGAAGAACCCGATGCAAGTCAAGTATGGTTTGCAGACGACTCTACTGGTGCAGGAAAGTTAGAAGCGCTTGGGCGTTGGTGGCAACATCTTAAACTTGTCGGGCCGGAATTTGCCTATCTACCAAATGCCAGTAAGACGACACTGGTGGTTAAAGAGGAATTCCATGAACAGGCAAAAGTTCTATTTAAGACACCGACATTGAGATCACCACCTTGGGTCACAAAATGCTTGGTTCTGCGTGTGGCAAACGTTCATTTGTAGAAGAATTTTAAAGATGAAAGTAGAAGAACGGAAAGAAGAAATCCTGACGCTATCGAAAATTGCAGAAATGTATCCGCATGCTGCATATGCCGCCTTTTCACATTCCATTATTGGGAAATGGCAATATGTTATGCGAACTATCAATGACATTGGTAATCTGCTAGGTCCATTGGAGAATGCAATCAAAGAAAACTTCATCCCAGCATTATCTGGCAGAGGACCTTGTTCAAATGAAGAAAGAGCACTACTCTATCTACCTGCACGTTATGGTGGACTCAATGTCCCTAATCCCATGGATTGGGCAAACTTTCATCACGAATCATCCTTGAAGATCACTGATCCTTTGAAGAAGATGATTATTGACCAAACCACCACGTACAAGAAAGTAGATCTACGAGAGATCAAGGCCAACTTGCGTAAGCAAAAGAATCTCCAACACCTACAATCAGCGTCGCAAATCAGAGAACGTTTGCCCCCAACCAAACAACGGGTTATGGATTTGCTGAAGGAAAAAGGCTCATCCTCATGGCTGTCAGCTTTGCCATTGAATGATTGTGGCCTCAATTTAAACAAGAGTGAGTTCCGCGATGCTCTCAGTCTCAGATATGGTTGGCAGCTTAAAAATCTTCCCCAGTATTGTGTATGTGGAAAAGGTTTTTCGACCGAGCATGCCATGATCTCAGTCCACATGGAGGTATGGTCATAGCAAGGCATAATGAAATTCGTGACCTGACGGCCGAGTGGATGAATGAAGTATGTAGAGAAACTGAAACAGAACCCTTGTTACAGCCTTTAACAGGAGAAATCCTCCTCCCCCAATCTGCTAACAGACAAGATGATGCTCGAGTTGACGTCAAAACAAAAGGTCTCTGGAGCCGATTTCAAAGCGCATTTTTTTATGTAAGGGTCTTTCACCCAAACGCGCCAAGTTATCGTAACACCAGTGTCTCTGCCTTATTTCGAAAACATGAAATGTCCAAGAAAAGGGAGTACGGTGATCGAATACGGGAAATCGAACATGGTTCATTTACACCTCTGGTCTTCTGAACAACAGGTGGTTGTAGTAAAGAAACGAGCATTATATACAAGAGATTGACTGAGCTTCTAGCCAACAAACGAAAAACAATCATTTTCATTGCTGAGATCGACTATTTCATGTATAAGAGGATCACGAAGATCGTCACGATGTGTAACTAACACGAATATAGCAACTGAGGTTGCAGAAAGCTGTAACATATGCGAATAAATTATGTTAATAAAAGTATTTAAATACGGGACTTCGCTTTGACGAGGTCTTGTTGTACAGTGTATAATGGAGTACGTACGATACATGGCGTAGTCGGCAGGATTATCCAATCCATCGAGCCAAAGTTTGGAAACCAAAAGCCAAAATAATTGGTATTTCTTTGAGAAGAAAGACTGATGGAGCGAATTATTGGTTCAGTTCCTCAAATAGATTGGCAAAGCAACGATTTACCGGGAGCTTGGAATGCGTTCAAAGAACACTCTGATTTTATGTTTGGAGGCCCGCTGAAATATTGCTCAGAAGCTGAAAAAAGCAACTACTTGATGATCTGGGTAGGGCAGAAAGGACGAGAGATTTATAAAACATTTTCATTAACTGCAGATGAGAAGAAGAAGCTCGATGTTCATTATGAGAGGTTCGAAGCTCATGTAAAGCCGAAGTCAAACCAGGTGTTCGCTCGTTACTTGTTTCATGTTAAAGTACAAGAAACGGAAGAAAAGTTCGAAAATGTTGTGACCGAACTGAAATTGTTATCCCGAGATTGTGGATATCAACAAGCAGAAGTAATGGTTCGGGACAGGATTGTGTTCGGAGTCAAATCCTCGAAGGTTCGAGCCAGGTTAATTCAAGAAGGATCTTCCCTGACTATGGAAAAAGCCATTGACATTGGGCGTACGATGGAAATTTCTGAAGCTCAGTTAAAAACTATGTCCGGAGACGACTCAAAGATTTATGGCATAAATCCAAAATATTCAAAACAAAGGCGAGAGATGTCCTTCGGGAGACGACAAAAGCAGTCAAGCGGACGATCGTGTGGAAAATGTGGTTATAGTCACGCTGAAGCAGTGTAATAAATGTCATAAATACAACCATTTCGCGAAAATGTGTAAGACGACCAGGAGTGCTAGTATAAGCAAGGAAAATAAAAAGGTCCACGGTGTTGAAGAAGAAGAGCCAATTAATTAGTGACGATGATTTCATGTTTGTTGACTGGATAGAGTCTACTATCAATTCAGTGGATAAGACCAACGAATGGTATGAGATATTGACTATAAAGAACCATTCAGTCAAGTTTCAGTTAGATACTGGAGCCAAGTGTAATACGATCTCTACCAAGGTATACAAGAGATTAGATAATATACCTAAGTTAAAGAAATCGGACACGCCACTTAAATCGTATTCGGGACACCCAATTGTTGTGCTAGGAACTGTAGTTTTACCAGTTTCCTGCAAGAGCAAAACCTACAATATCAAGTTTTATGTAGTGGATGTAAAGGCTTTCCCAGTTTTGAGTGCAGAGACTTGCAAATAACTTAATCTGGTTAAGAGGGTGCATGAAATTTCAAAGGAAAGTCGTGATGCTAACAAAACCACCTTAATTGATCTTAAAAAAGATTACCCTGAGCTGTGTGAAGGATTAGGTTGTTTCCCTGGGGAATACTCCATTCAGCTACATACAGATGTAATCCCAGTTATTCATCCACCTCGTAAAGTCCCCATCGCATTAAAATATGCAATTAAAGTAGATCTCGACAGAATGGAGACAGAAGGGGTGGTAGTGAATGTTTCCGAACCTACCGAATGGGTAAATAGCATGGTTACCGTGGTGGAACCAAATGGGAAGTTGAGAATATGCATTGATCCCCGAGATCTATACAAAGTTATAGAAATGGAACATCATCCAATGAAAACCATTGAGGAAGTTATAGGGCAAATGGCAGGTGCCATGGTTTTTTCTGTTTTAGATGCCCAATCAGGATTTTGGCAAATCCGCCTCGACGAAGCTAGTTCTAAATTGTGTACATTCAACACACCGTTTGGCCGCTATCGGTTTACCAGGTTGCCGTTCCGAATAAAGTCGGCACCGGAAGTGTTTCAACGAGCAGTGTCGCAAATGCTGGAAAACTTACCCGGAGTAGATGGCATTATGGATGACATCATCGTGTGGGGTAAAGATGCGAAGCAACATGACGAAAGGTTACGAGGAGTCTTAGAACGAGCCAAGATATATCAGCTGAGGCTTAATTTCAAGAAATGCAAAATTCGACAGTCCCAAGTTTCATATGTTGGTCATCTGTTAACAGCTGGAGGTGTGAAGGCTGATCCAGAGAAGGTTCGAGCAGTGTCCGAGATGGAACGACCAGAAGATGTCAAAGGAGTTCGCCGATTTTGGGGATTTATCCAATATCTCAGCAAATTTCTACCAAGGTTGTCAGAAGAAAGTGCACCTTTGAGAGAGCTTGTTGAGAAAGAGACGGCATGGCATTGGGATAAGAGCAAGGAAGATAGCTTTCAAAAGCTAAAAGAACTTTCATCGTCAACTCCGGTTATGCAATACTACGACGTAAAGAAACCAGTAAAGTTGTCAGTTGATGCAAGTAGCAAAGGTCTTGGAGCAGTCCTTTTGCAAAAAGGAAAACCAGTGGCGTATGCTTCCAGAGCAATTACGACCGCACAGCAACATTATGCACAGATCGAGAAATAACTTCTGGCTATAGTTTATGGTTGTCAGAAATTCCACCAGTATGTTTATGGCCGAGAAGTAGAAGTGGAGACGGACCATAGACCACTGGAAAGTATTTTCAAGAAACCGTTGTATCAAGCTCCTTTTCGTTTGCAGAAAATGTTATTACAGCTGCAGAGTTACGTCCTGAAAGTTGGCTACAAGACTGGTAAAGAAATGTACTTGGCTGACACCCTAAGTCGATTAAACCTGAAAGAAACCCAAGAAATCTTGGTTCCAGATCTGGATGTCAATATGATGGATATGGTTGCAATGTCACCAGAAAAGTACAAATAATTCCAAGATGCAACAAGCCAAGATCCTGTACTAGACTGCTTGAGAAGCCAAGTCTTGAAAGGATGGCCAGATAGCCAAATAAAATGACCCTATGAGATCAGAAATTATTGGACTTTCAAAGAAGAAATCTCCTATCAAGATGGTTTATTATACAAGAGCCACAAAATCATCGTGCCGAAAGTCCTCAGATCCGAGATGTTGAGCCAAATACACGAATCTCACCTGGGTATAACTAAGTGCAAACAACGCGCAAGAGAACTGTTGTTTTGGCCTGGTATGGTTTCTCAAATTGAAGAGCAAATCGTAAAGTGTGAAGTCTGTGCCACTTATCAAGCAGCAAATGCCCGTGAGCCAATGGATGTCCAAATCGACCATGGGAAATCGTAGGCTGTGACTTATTTGAGTTCCGTGGTTGCCATTACCTACTTTGCGTAGATTATTATTCGAAATGGCCTGAAATAGCGAGATTAGAAGATCTTAGCAGCAAAACTACCGTTGCCCACATGAAGAGTATGTTCGCGCGTTATGGCATACCAGATATTGCGCGAAGTGATAACGGTCCACAGTTTGCAAGTGGTTATTTTGCAGATTTTCAGAAGGAATATGGATTCAAGCATATTACGTCTAGTCCACGGTACCCGCAGTCTAACGGAGCGGCTGAAGGAGGCGTGCAGACAGTTAACAACTTATTAAAGAAAGCTCGTGATCCATATAAAGCTTTGTTGGATTACAGAACGACACCACTAGAAGGAAATGGTTTATCTCCCTCACAGTTGATGATGAATCGACGACTAAAGTCAACTCTTCCTGTGAAGAAATCACTTCTGATGCCTGACAATGCAGAGGAAATCAAGCGTGCGTTGGAGAAACAGAAATGGATCCAAAAGACGATTTATGACAAAGGATGCAGAAAGTCCGAATGCAGAAAGATGACAAATGGGTTCCAGCCACCGTGATCAGTAAACATCATACGCCTAGATCCTATGTGGTAGAAACCGAAGGTGGATCTTCCTACCGACGAAATCGCCGCTATCTTAGAGAGAATCGAAGTATAAGCAAACCAACGGAATTCAACGAAGAGTTATCTGTTCCAGAAGTTTCGGGTTGACAACCACCACTGGATGCTGGACACTCAACAAACTTAGAAGACCCATCTGATGACGTAGTACGAACTCGCTACGGAAGAACAGTCGTCCCGCCAACAATATACCAGTCTAATGATTTTAGAAGTAATGTTAGAAATACCAAATAGGTACATTGAACTTTTCTCTAACCGTTGCATGCTGCATTATTTAGTTATTTCTTTATTTCTCTTTTTTAAAAAAAAGATAACAAAAAAAAATTATAGGTATATATACATTTGTCGCTGATACACAAATGAACAACTTTAGTTTACTTATATTTTTTATTTCAAAAATATACTAGAATCATATTTAATTTAAGGAAAAGGAGATGTAATATATGCGAATAAATTATGTTAAAAAAACTATTTAAATACGGGACTTCGCTTTGACGAGGTCTTGTTGTACAGTGTATAATGGAGTACGTACGATACAAAAGCAATCTGTTGATTAATTAGTTATGCAATTCTGATTAACTATTTTTATAACATTGAACAAAATTTTTGAACAGTTTTAGAACATTTTTTATAACACTTTCTATTTTTTTCAATGATCAGATGTTAATATTGTATTCTTTAATAAAGTTATCAATTATTAAATTATTTAAAAAAAAAAAAAAAATTATTATACTAATAATAATAATGCATTAACAATAATACTAATAATAATAATAATGCCTAATGCAGATGGCAGATATCATATTTGCCATGTAACAAAGCATATATATGGCATTGTGTACTATAGTATCTAAATTATATCATCATGCACATATAACCTATATTCAGGATGCCATGCCTAGTCTGCTTGTCGACAATGATCAAGCTAACACAGTACTTGTTCAATTCCTAACAATTTCTACAGACATAGTAGTGTCAACATACATGAACATAATAATAACAAGCTGTATTTTACTATGACAGAATAATTAGTTGTGAACCACTAGGCCAGCTAAGTACTGTAGTTCTAACATGTTCCATAATGGATGGAGTACTGTAAACACAGATTAAACAATAGAATACGCTTGCCCAGGTCTCTATAACGTTTTCAAAAACTCATTAATAATTCATAAACCAATAATCCAATCTTGCGCACGAATTCAGTCACGTGCATGTGTCTTCATACTAGCCAAAGCACACTTGGTCATGTTTCTGCACACAATAGACCTTTGTTATTTAAATTAGATAAAATTTTTATATAAAGATTTTTATATAAAGATTTTTATATAAAGATTTTTTATATAAAGATTTCTATATAAAGATTTTTTGTATAAACATCGTATTCTTACATTAACATAATTATAGTGTCAACACATAATGATAATTCTCGCACAACATCATTCAAATTTAAGAACTACCGCGATCTAGATCTTTACAAGAATCACGTTTCAGCAAAATTGAAAGTACAATTATTGAACATACAACTCGACATGTTCGTGTTAACATTTGATACCCTCTCACCTTCACTCGCTGGCATCGGAAAATTACTCAACATTTCGTCGGGAACGTCAATTTCAAAATCAGCCAAACTGAAGTCTACTAAATTCTTACATTCTTCTTTCAAATCACTGTTCGCCCTCTCTGTGATATTCCGTGGAGGTCCTAAAATAGTACTCACACGCTTTTCTTGCTCTTCGCTTTATGGTTCTCGAAATCTTCGCTTTGTAGGCATATCAAAGACAAACGCTGCCGAGAATGTAAGCTTCGGCATTACCACGCCTCGGCATTTAAAATTCATATTCAAATTTTTGCTAGACGACAACCAAGCTGCTATTCCCTAGATATTTTATTTTCCATTTAAAATCCATGTTTCTCATTCACAGTTTTTGAAGCTATTCAAAAAACTCGCATCACGTGTTTTATCAGATATAAAACACTCAGGCTACGCCCTCGTGTTTTATATCTGATAAAACACTGTAGCTCGTTTTTTAAATAGTACATCGAAACCCGAGTGACGTATTAAAAACACAAGAGAAGTTTAGGGAGAAGACGAACCGCCGAGGTGAGTGCTTTCCCAACTTCTCGAGTGTTATTATTACTTCACGAGGGTTTCGATCACGTTATAGAGACCCAAGCAAACGTATTCTATTATTTTTATAAAATAATTTAGAAACAATTTCTTATACTTTGGATAATTACGATATATAGCGCTTTGATTTTGATTGAATGCAAATTCTCATTAGTTACTGACGTCATTCCGGTCACCGTAGCGTGATCGAGACTGGCAAGCTGACCAATCACAGCGTGCGTAGAGTAAAATTATTTTGTAATTATATATGGAATACATGCCAGTATACAAAACATGGACGTCAAGATCATATCGACGTCAGAAACATAATATTCCTGGTTGAAAAAATTATAACCTTCTTATTGCCAGTGATGGCCTCTAACCATTGAGCCATCTAGATTCAGATGGAGAGAGTTTACAATGATGTACTGGTTCTAATGATCAGCAGTTACTATATATAGATATATCAGTAATGATGTTATGGGTGTGTTAATATATACACTGCTGTTATATCAATAGAATCAGTAGATCAATGTAACCTTCACTTGCCATCTGAGTCTTGGTAGCTGAATGGTCAGAACATCAAACTGGAAAGTTATCCCTGTCCGGGACACAGAATAATTTTTCTGATGATATTATGAGCTTGCTTGACGATTATCCATGTACTGTATCGTCTGTCCCCCCGAGCTCTCCCTTGTTCACTACAGCAGTGTATATATTAACACTAACAAGTATACAGTAATGCTTGTTTGTTGCTACAACATTGTAGGCCAGGCCCAGATCATATAAACACATCAATAGTATGCATGTTTATTCACCCTAAACTACTGTATAATGGACTAATTATCAAGCATATAGTACTTATAATTTTAATCAAATAATAAACACACTGTACATGCAATTCCAAAATTGGTACTACCACTTACTATATTTTGAAGTATTATAAAGAACAAATGGTATATATTTTAAACTGCATGGATTTAATTCCAACTGTCAAAATATTATACATATATATTTTGAAAATTCTAAACATTCAAAACATTACACACCTTCAAATGTTTCCAAATCTCTCTGTTAGGTATTTCAAAATTGCATCCGATTATTTTTTTGAGGAAATGGCTGGTTTTTATGGCATATAACTTTCACCATCGGCGAATGTCGGCTTCTTCCGGAAAGCGGTTTATCGCGCTGGCGTCAATGGACCCTTAACCTTATAGCAAAAACCGCAATGCATTCTGGTAGTTATATATCACTTCACTTCGATGTGAAATGGACGCCGCAAGGCGAGCACGTGAGGCTAAATCGAGAGTTGGCACCATGGCCGCCATATTGAATTATAACCCGCCCCCCAAGCATTGGAACGAGATCACCCGAGAACCGCGTGGAAATTATATTCTGTATTTGTTGGTCGATTTTGTCTTTAAATTTCCTTTAAAACATTCTGTATATTTAATAGTATATGATTCTGAATGCATCGTTAGTTATTTCATCAGCAGCTTATAAATCGAGTTGCATAATTTTCCGCAACTTCCTTGTTATTCGTTATATTATTTTCTCCCTTTACCGTTTCCCATCTCTCAAAAGCGTCGTGTAAGTAAACTTTTGTCTACTAGAAGCATCTGTAGTACTCTTTTCTTTCGACCTGATGGTTTTTTGTAAAACAACCTTCGACTTTGGAATCCTAATACCTCTAGTACTGGCCCTCAAGTCGAACCATTACGGTAAAGGGAGAAAATAATATAACGAATAACAAGCAAGTTGCGTAAAATTATGCTGCTCGATTTATAAGCTGCTGAAGAAATAACTAACGATGCATTCAGAATCATATACTATTAAATATACAGAATGTTTTAAAGGAAATTGAAAGACAAAATCGACCAACAAATACAAAATATAATTTCCACGCGGTTCTCGGATGATCTCGTTCCAATGCCCCAGCTCGGTTAGAATTAAATATGGCGGCCATGGTGCCAACTCTCGATTTAGCCGCATGTAGGCGAGCATTTTACGCGGAAGAAGAATTGGCCGATTTACAGGACTTTTTGTTTTGCGAGCAGGAAATTTAATCATTTCTATGAAACAAGGAGCTCCTTAATTACATTCTGTAGAAAAGGTAAATAAATCCCTGGTGCCATTGTCGAGAAAATTGAATTCGCAGAGGTTGAAGAGTCGAATGCTGTTCGAACAAAACATTCTGTAACCAAGGCGTTTCTTCTTGTACCTACATACGATTATACGTGGACTCTTCTCTATTTTGAAAGAAGTTTTACCAGGGTATGTTTGCTTTTGAGCGTAACAACTCCTCTTCTGAAACGTGTATTACGGCCGTACGATTATTGAACCTTTAACTTGCAAATATCATGTGTCGAACATTCATTCTACTGAAGTTTGCCGTTGAAGCTTTGCATTTCTTACTCGTGCTTTGCCGTATTTAGAACTGGCCGTATATTTTTCGTTTAGTTAAGGATTTAACTGGTTAATCATGCCCAATATTAAGTGATGCAAGATTGCATGATATCGTGTCGATTCACATGGGAAGAAGGTCACTTTTCATGGTATTCCGATAAAGGACCCAACTTGAAGATGTATTTTACTATTTTGAAAATAACTGCATGTGGTTGTGGCAGACTTACCTTTCCAATTTGTTTGTCTGATATTTCTTAATACCACTTTTCCAGACGTGGCTCGTGAAAATCCGAAGAAATGTTTCAGTATTTTCGAATCACAATCACAGAGATTCAGACCAACTGATTTTCGTGTGAGCATATCAGGTCGCCGCTCACTTAAATATGAAGCCGTTCCTTCGATATTTCCATGACAATTCATCCACGGTTTTAGAAAGATTACTATTTTCAATTCGGAGACTATTTTATTCCTCTTGTAGTAGTGAAATGTACACACTTAACTCGCGGCTGTTTTCATCTCGTGGCACTACAACGTCTATAGTCGTATCATAAGATGAGGGCATTTCAGTCCTAGTTCAAGTTGGGGTCACAAATAGCATCTTACACGGCGATTTTCGTTTCAGAGATACTCCCGACCATGGGAATATCGAAGGAACGACTTCATCTTTAAGTGAGCGGCGACCTGATAATCAGTTGGTCTCAATCTCTGTGATTGTGATTCGAAAATACGGTGAAACATCTCTTCGGATTTTCACGAGCCACGTCTGGAAAAGTGCATGGTATTAACAAATATCAGACAAACAAATTGGAAAGTAAGAAATGCAAAGCTTCAACGGCAAACTTCAGTAGAATGAATGATCGACACATGAGATTTGCAAGTTAAAGGTTCAATAATCGTACGGCCGTAATACATGTTTTAGAAGAGGAGTTGTTACGCTCAAAAGCAAACATACCCTTGTAAAAGTTCTTTCAAAATAGAGAAGAGTCCACGTATAATCGTGTCACGTATAATCGTGCCCCGGGCACTGAGAAGACCCAGGGTACGAGGTTGGCACTTGTGTTGTTTTGCACAAAGTTTTCGGCATTGTTCTTCAATGTTTGTTAAAATAACCACCTGGACACATTTTTCACCTGTCGAGGGATACACGCGATCACTTTTGCCAGACAGCTTAGACGTTTTAGCTGAGGATAGACGGGATGTGCAGTTTAAAATTTTCACTTATTAAATCAACCGAAGTCTAAAAACATGCAGTTGGATAAATCCGTCAGTCTTTGTAAGAGGAAAGCAAAATATATATTTATTTGTTTTTTTTGTTGTTTTAATGTGTCGTTCGTAGTGGATGACAGCTCACACTTAATTATATGTATAGTTATTTTAACTACAGTATGCAGAGTATATAGTTACAATACAAGATGCGTATAAGTTTTTGAAAGTTTTTACATGTGGATAAAAGTTCTTCTGCCCTATTGCTCTTTTTTAAATGGTGTTTTAGTACATGATGAACTTTCCGTAATTTGACTTTTTTAGAAACTGTCAACAGATACAAATAGCGAAAGTGGACGGGTATTCAACAATTTTATAGCGCCCATGGGATGATCGAATCTTTTCTCTCATGCTTGACCCATGCGGATTGCAATTCAACCGCAAATATTCTTAAATTATTTTAATTTTGAAGTTAAGGAGAAATTCTCCTTGCGCAAGTTCGGCAAATAAACTTTGTGAATGGATCTTCATGAGTTCGTCAATTCGAATTTGCGACTATAAGTTCATCACGCTGCAACAAGTCCTCCTTCTTTTGCTTTATGTATCTACTGCGCACTGCGCATGCGCGCAGTAAATACATTGCCACCACGCGTCTTAGCTTTCGGAGCCAATCACAACACAGAAGAACTCGTACCCAGGCTCTTCTCAAAATGGTACGACGTTGCGTTTTCGAAACGACGCCATCTTGTTTCGCATTCAAGGAGCGATATGGGATTCAACGGATTACAAATTTCATTTTGATAAGTATTTTGAACATGAACTTTACTGAATTTGCAAGTGTGATGTACCGCAGTTTTCGTTAGTTATACGAAGCCGCCACTGAGGCCGTCGAAACGTCAGTCACCAACAATAGTCTTTCTCGAGACTACAGCAATGAACAACCTCAACTTCACACTGTGAACGATCAACTTCGCACTGTCAATGATACTCCTAGGATCAAACCATTTATTTATACGAAGTCGTTGGCAAAGTTACAACAAAATCAGGTAAGCATTTATTTTTTTAATTTCCAAGATCTCTTTCCTAATATTTTGAGTTAAGATCATTTTGTCTTTTTTTATTTTTAATAGTGATCTCTTTAATTTTATCCATGCTACTGTATACTGTCGTTTTAGATATCCTATTATTAGGCTGTATCAGTGTCACCTTATATATTATCATGTAAAATTTCTGAAGATACAGTTTATAATATTTGTGCACTATTATGTTTTGTAGATTTTAACACAACAGTATATCAAACCATTAGCAGTTGGACATTGGTAACAAACACCACTGCAGTAAATAGAAACAAATCAGAACATGTCATATGGACATAAACATTAAAGCTATATGCAATCACATTTTGAATTGTCAAAGTTTTTTTGTGAAATATTCTGGCATCTCCTTCGTGTACCGGACACATAATGGACACAGACTATACGTCTCAGACAAATCAAGGTTATTTTCTCGGGATTCAGAAGCTTTACAAGAACAAAAACCCTAACCATAACCCAAATAAAAACTCTAGTCTTAACCCTGAAATAAAGGAATACTAACCCTACTTTTAAACTAAATATTTCAATGATGTAATCTTCTGTGTTCCGTACACGAAGTAAGAGCCTATATTCTGCTATACTGCTGCGACAACTCCTACAACTCTTATACTGCTGCGACAAGTCCTACAGTATATTGCTGTGGCAAGTCCTATATACAAATCATATAGCAACAAATCCTATAGCGGTACTAAGTGTTGTACTGATGTGACAAGTATTATACTGCTGCGACAAGTCCTATACTGCTGTAACAAGTCCTATACCGTTGTGACAAGTCCTATACTGCTGTGACAAGTCATATACTGAAGCAACAAGTTATACTACTATGACATGTTCTCTGCTGTGACAAGTCCTATACTGCTGTTACAAGTTCTATACCGTTGTGACAAGTCCTATACTGCTGCAATAACTATAATGTAACAACTTGTATACTGCTGAAACAAGTCATATACTGCTGCAGCAAGTCCTCATATCAAAGCGGTAAACTATATGCTGCCTGTTGTCAATGTAATACAAAGTTTGTGTCATAAAGGAAAGCCACATTGAAAAATTTGCAAATATTTATTTTAATTAAAAACTATTTTCTACTGCACGTGTATTGACGAGCAATCAATGTATGGTTGCTCTTATTATCTCGATAACATTGCTGGACATCCTGTTTTTAATTTTATACTAATTTACAGTGCTAGTACTGAGATAGTTCTTATCTGAATCAATTTACTTTACCAACTGGATATATAACTGATAATGAAAGCCTTATTACCTGTACTTTGACATTCTTGTAACAAAGTCCTTTAAATAATGTAAATTTATATATAAAATAATTTTTTATAATTTATATGTCCTTTTTGAGTGTTTTTATTTGTAACGTGTTTCAAAAAGTATAATTTTCACAGCGTGTTCACACAAAACTGGACGAAAATGACGTCAATTGATGTGCAAGTCTTATTGGCTTTCTACATTACATGTATTAAGTCCTTTTCAACATCATGCCAACTATGTAAAACTAAAAAGTATGTTTACATTAAAAATGTTACATTATATAATAGCTAATTAGAAAGTATTTGTTTGGATTAAGAATACTATGTTATAAAATCAACATTAAAATTTATAGTTAATCAAACCAGAACTAAATAATCAATAAGTTTAGATTTGAAAGTGTCTAAGGAATTTGAAACAACTGCGTCTTTGGGTAGCTCGTTCCATTCCTTAATTGTTCCGGAAAAAAAGAAACATCCTTCGAAAACCTTAGTACTCTAAATTTAAAAGGAATGTGTCACCACAAGTTACCACGTGTCCCTGTCTCAGTATGTGGAACCAAATAGCGACTATTTATAGATACATGTACGCCGAAGCGTACCTGTTTTTATCCAACGAGATAAACAAAAATAATGCTCGTACTGTTGTAACAACGACAAGCATTTCACAATATAACTGACGAAATTTGCTATATTCGATTTGATTTTGAGTCAATATTAGTATCAGGCACAATTAATATCTATTTAACTCAATTACGCACAGCCAATCAAATTACTTCCGGCGATGGATTATCCCAAGAGCCTCCGTTCCCCATCCGCAGGACAGGGTTATTGCAGGCTCTGGGAACGAGATTGTCCATTCCCGTAAAGGGCATTTCCTGCATTCTGAGCGGTGATTTTTCAGCTCAGAAGTTTATAAAATTTCATTTTTTTGGAGCATTTTTAGGAACTAATGCAAATAAAAATCAGGCTTCGCACGCAGGCTAGCCCGCTCTCAGCACTCCCAATGCATAACGCCTGACACGCAGACAAAATTTTAATGTAAACAGTAAACACGGCAATGCTATTTTTTCTAATATCTGCAGTTCGATTGAAGATCTTCGTGTGTCAAAACTTTTATAAAAATCAACGGCAAGGTATACGAAATATATCTTTTACGAAATTATATCGCTTTAATGGGCATAAAAGCATTGAATCACCGGGTAAACGTCGAATAGATCTTGAAGCCATGTCCTTTGATTTTAATTTAAAGACGAGTTTTGGGTACTTAATACTCTCTTACGCATTTTCTCATATAACATCTGATTTTAACATTTTAAGTAGACGAAACGTACAGCGTTCGATGCGCCAGATTCAAGTGATCATTTCGATAAAGAATTTATTTAAATCGGACAAAAATAACGTTTCATAATGAATAATATTACGGAGTTTCACGGATAAATGTCAACACAGCATAATAATATTTTCCTGTCTTTCGCCCTTCGGGGCTGTCCATTCCGTCTTCATGATTGATCTCTCGTCCGTGCTTCTCTCATCTGTGCTTCTCTCATCTAGTCATCTTGGAGAGAATCTTTGCAATGGTTTGCCGGTTTGCAATTCTCGGTGGTAAACATTTTCAACTGCGATTCATTGCCAATAAAACGAAAGAAAGACGAATGGCCAAGATCTGGCATTGGTCGCTGTCCAACTGGAAGATTTTTCTCGTCTATGTTTTGCACCGAAAACGGTTTTCTAAGCAGTTCACAAACAAGGGCTGTTTGGACCGAATCAGAGAGCTCGTTGATGCCATGATAAATCAAGGATCTCCTTAAACAGACGTAATGTGCAGTCAGGCCATAGTTGGTCAGGCGGAAAGCTAATATTTTGGGCTATCAGGCTATGCTCATGCTCATCCGAAAAACATGACCAGCTTGTCTAAAATAGGCAAACTGAGGATGCGTCAAGTACCGTCAACCAATAATATTTCGAGAATAAGCATGACTGTTCGCATGGCTATTCGTGCTATTCACAAAGAGCATGACTTGGGCCGGGGCCAGGCTGAACAAAAGTGCCTGGGAACGAAGACGGCGGATTTTAGACGCCCGATCAATCAGGGACGGATAAGGAGCGAGAATATCCGCGTAATATGCGTGAACTATTGTTACTTGTTCTCTTCGAAATGCACACGACTTCAAAGTTCCAAGGAGAGATTTCAAATAAAGTAAATAAAAGCAATCAAAACTATACATTTTCAGGAAATTTTTAGTCATGCTGAGCATGACTAGCATGACCGCTAGCTTCGCCACTGGGTACGAGGTTGATCCTAACCCTACATGACATGCGTGCGGTTTAGGTAACCCTAAACATTTATTTGAAAGAGAGTCTGTTAGTGAGGAAGGACGACTCTGTGTCACCCACGAGCATTCAGGTATCATCGCAGTCTCATGCTGCAATCTGAAACAAATGTGGTTATCTGCTGCTAAGATCCAAAATAAAGATCAAGAAGTCATGTCGGTCCCGTGTACCGCCACGCAGAAGTCGGTTTTTGATGGAGAAGGCAAGCCTCCATACCAAGTTGTTGTTGCTGGAGAGATGGTCAAGTGTGGATGCGCGAAGTACAAGTCAGCTATGATTTTCTGTCATTCCCTTGCTGTCGCTCAGAATGAGTTAATTTTACAGCAGTTCCTATCCCTTGTGCGGAAGAGGAAAAAGCTGCCAGATCCTGACCTACTAATTGCGGAAAATCTGTCGAAGTCTGCTTGGAAGAAACCAACTATCCAGAGAAAAGCAAAGGAAAGGCAAATGTATGCCCACCCCCTCTTATGGCCATTCGCGAGAGATCCACCGCAACAATCGTGACGACCGCTATATCCGATTCTTTTGATGCAGCAGCAGCCCTGATGGAATTATCTGGAAGAGAGCCAGCATCCAAGGAAAATAATCAGCTCAGTCTAAAAAAACTCGCGGGAACACAAGTTCGAATGTGCTATGGCTGTGGGAATCCAATGCGTGTTCTCGCTCCGCAGGTGCCAGAGCTTCCGCACGATGTTTGTATTGTAAGCAAAGAACATAGAGTATACAAGGGAACCGATGGATCGACAAATGTGACAAATGACTCTCAGAACTGCCACTACCACTTGTATCAGGCATGTATTAAGAAGAAACAAAGATGTTAAACCTTGGATGCTGCATATTCCAGAGGCTCTAAGGCCAGAACTAACACATGTTCACCGTGCGTGGCTCGATATGAAGTTCTAATAACATTATTGAATATTATGAACAAATTAGCCACAATTGTCATGTGACGTTGTGTTCTAGTTAATGTTCCTGTTAACGATTTGTATTTATAATATGAAATACGTTCATCTACAAGCTAAATGTCAGGTATACGTGTTTCAAACAGCTCTGTAGCGCATTATAATATTGATAAAGTAATATTTGAAGATTACAGTACAGCTTGTTTCCGCGGTTCCGATTTTGGTTTCGTTCGTTTCGTTCGTTTCGGTGGATTCGTTTCGCCATTCCGGGTTTTAGTACATGCCTTAATCATTTGGTAGTGTATGTATACCATAAGCGGATGATACACAGTACAATTTATTGAATGGATTGTTTATACATATTATTTATCATAGAACACAGATTTATTAACACCGTATTTACATATATTTTCACTGATTTCATATCAAGTTACAAGTCTAGTGTCTGTTTTATTGCTGATGACCTGTTTTAATATCTTAATATTTTAGATCTGGCGCATCTGGAAAATGTTTATATAGCTCTGTGTCCTTAGCAATGGTAGGAGATAATTCTCTTGTTGAAAGTCTGAGGGTTATGGTATCCATTGATTTTTTAAATTCCAATTTTTATTATAATCTTCTGTCATGTAATACCATCTATGCAAAGCACAAGAAGTTTCACATAACTTCTCCTTACAATACAATATTGTATTGTATTGTATTGTATTGTATTGTATTGCATTGTATTGTATTGTATTGTATTGTATTGTATTGTATTGTATTGTATTGTATTGTATTGTATTGTATTGTAAGGATAACTGAAGGTGTGTACTAGTGTAAACAAACTTTGTTTGTTTTGTTGGTACATCTGGGGAGGAATTGGAAGCCGTTTCCAATTCTGAGGATAAAAAATGGGCTAGCTTACTTTATATTCTCGTTCTCTCTTCTGTCACAAATAGAAATATTATATACGTTCTATCCTGACTGTGGAGAACGCTTAAGTTATTATTTAATCAACAAGTCAATCCTTGTGTTCTTTTAACAATTGCATCTGATGATCTACACTGTACATAATCTGTATATTGTTTAGTTTTGAAGGTAATTTCATTGCTGGTGAGTATTTAAACAAAACCATTTCGTGCCAATTGTCTTTGGGGTTTCTCAGGGAAAAGGAATCTATCACAGATAGCTTCCAAACAAACTCCAAATCAGATCTGACGAGAGAGAGGGGGGGTCAGCCTGGTCCTTGACCAGGGGCATACGGCAAAAGGGGGACCATTTTAACAAAACAAAATAGTATATTATACATTATCTTAAATGTGGAACGATTTAACAACTGAAGTTTTAGCATTAATCATTGTATTTCATTGATTCTCTGATGGCCTCATAATTGTAATGGACCCGTGGCTGTCATGGGGGCCCTTATCACTGCAATTAGTGCCATGGCGGAAGGGAAGGCCCCACAAACTGGGGCCGCAATAATTGGCGTACGCTGTTGTGGCATCCCTGCCACTTTCATTATGTACTATAGAGTTGGCGAAGCATAATAAATAAATAAACAAATATGTTTTCACCAAAGGCCCAACATTTCTTCTCGCTGTAAAATTATGGTATGGTCCAGACTGCACATATTATGAATTTCGTCTCTTCAAAATGTAAATTCAACTGTTGAATTACAAATTTAATTGTAAGGAGAAAATATATGAATATTAACTGCACTGCGTCTTATGGAAATATAACTGCTGTAATTTACTGCTTCGTTGTATACGAGATAATATAATCATATTTGGACTAAAATATGTATTTAAAATGATGAGATACCCCATTTAAAAATTTTGATTGAAGACCATTGTATTTTGCTCAAAAGTGCTCTCAAAATTAGGAAATGCAGTTTACCCAAAATACACTGATATTTTCCAAGGGCCCCTAGAATTGTGTCATCACTTTTCTCTGATAAGTTCCCAAATTATTACATGATCCTGCGCACTAACTTTTCTTTTTTATCTGTTTCTACTGTTGATGGCTGGCTGTCCATGTCGGAATTATTTGTAGGCATGCCTGATGCATTTTTATATATGCCGAAACAGCCAAATTTGTTGTTTCCGTACAACTTATTATAATTTACAGCTGAGATTGGTTGGTCTCCAAAATTGGGGGGGGGGGGGGAGTTTTCTGACCGCACATCCCGGAAATGTTTTTCGAAAATGTTTTGATGTAGGTAAGGAAAATCGTATATCTGCCCCTGTCAAATTACCACTAGTGTGGTTTTCTACTTTTCTAGCTAGGACTTATTCACCGGATAAGCTATCCAGGCTTCGTATAACCAGCCCCAGATGTTTTATATACATGTGAACTTTACAAGTTCTCTTCAAATGAAATTAGAGGGCATATTTATAATCATGCTATATTTTGGAAAAAATCCATATAAAAATGTATCTGTAGTATCTGCCATGTTCAAATTAGAACACATTTATAAAATGATTCATAATAACTATCAATTTCTTTGTGCGTCTGTGCTTTTCATGTATTTTCATGCATTGCTTCTTAAGTATTAGCCTGTGTCTCGAAATAAAAACGTCTTTAAACAAACCCGAAACAATCAACAGGCAGACTTGGAGCAAGTCTATGCTTATAGCAACTAACGAGTATTCACTAAAAGTTTAAGAAATCATGTGAAGAGCAAACTTAATTCTAAGAGACAAATAGGACAAGCTGAAAAGCTAAAACGAAACAGCATAACAAAAATCGGCACTCGACGGCTACCTGGAAATATCGTGTGATTAACAATTCGATTCCCGCATCTCTTCGACTGTTTGATCATCCTCGAACTAAAACTATGCCGACTATAAACAGTCATCCTTTGAAAGTATTAGCAAACTCTTTAATAGTCTCGTTTACAAACAATACGTCGAGGCGGCTAAGAAACTCTCTTCGTGGTAAACAACAAACAGTGAAAACGGAAGTAGTTTTTAATCAATTAAATATCACGTATTAACTACATTTTCTAAGCCACCAATCATGGTCTACTATATAAATTCCTTATAGTAGCTCATAGTCTGTGTTTTTCAAATTTCACAGTCTATGACGTAGGCTACTTAAGTCTACATGGTCTATCCTTAGTAGCTGTAGTCACATGTACGCATTGTGTACCTATTTTTATTCTAATGACATTAAATGTCCTGGTCAAATGTCCTGTTCATTTAATTAATTTGGACAGCCCGAGCATAACTGTTTCGCATCCTTCAAAATTGAAACAAAAAAATATAAATGTTTAAAAAGTGAAATTTTTTTTTAAAAATTTAAAAAGTGAACAGTTATGTGGTAGGCAATAATTTATAACATAACGATTGACTAGTGAGAACTTCAACATTAACACATTGTGTATGGAACTCAGGCGCGGATTTAGAAGTTAGTCGCATAAATTAGACACTCCATGAACAACCCTATTGGTTATGCTTTTCTTAAGAATAATTCAGAACAACAACCTATCCAATAGGATTGTTATTCACAGGTATTTTGAATTGCAAATTCTAAATCTAATTTATGCGACTAACTTCTAAATCCGCGCCTGGAACTCGCTGATTTCACAGTCACTATTTCCATCTTTTTCTCTTCGGCGAAGTTTCCCCTTTGTCAGAGGAAAATTCCCCGGGCCGTGCCCCGGCTGATCGTCGTGTACAGTGCAAAAACTGTCGAATGCTCCGGCATGCCTCGCCTGTTTCGCCATCAAATTACAAGAAATTCCCTGCTTGTCCTGAAATGTCCCGGTCCGGGAGGGGGTGTGTGCGGGGGGTTACATTGAATAGTCCATTACGTTCCCTGTTTCGGTAGATCACCAACCTTGCTATTATATTATTTGTAATAATTTTAGCAGGTGGAAATAACTTTAGCTAGATAACAGAGTAATACATGTATGTGCTGTCGGTTCTATTCGAACTATCTCCAATCAATCCAAGTTTCCAAAATAATAAAATATTATTATTGACGACCAAACCAGATTTCCTTTTTGATTTTTTTGAACGACATTCAACTGGAATTTATCTGCGCGGGATGATAACGGCTCTAAAGTGTGTGCAGGCCCGAGTTCCGTTTCAGCTCGTAAATAATGAATGCAGGCAAGGGACACGTGGGATTTCATGTTTGGTTCATTGATTCGATTTCTTTAATAATTAATATGACAAGAAATGTTCCAAAAATCTACCACCATTAGTAAGTGGTCAAGAGAGTTTAAATGGCTGAAAATTCTCAAAAATTGTATGAACTGTCGTACGTGCATCAAGACCTCTATCTCTCACAGGATTAAACTAATCATCTCACTGACCAAATTTGTTTGCCTTATTTCCAGTTGGTATGTTAGACGGTCTGGGACATCATATTTATAACTAAATAGAATCATTTCGATAAATATGGTGCTCACAAGCTTTGCTTTGTTTTACATTTTAGCTTAGAATTGCAAAGAATATTTATGAAAGCACTGCCATACATGTTAAGTAGTCAAAGGGTGGCAACAAGATGATTTGTAACCTGATTTGTAATTTGGAAATGGCGAATACTTGGATACAGGAAAACGTGAAAAATAAATACCGTTGTTGGTAAGTAACATGTAAAAATGAATCATGTCATTTGCCATAAGCGATTATAAACATATTAGGGACACTCGCGGTATCTAGAGAGATATACATCTTTATTTACAAATATGGTATTAAAATGCCATTAATTTTCCCTTTGTACTTCTTATCGATACTATAATTTATTTTTTAATATTTCAAACCATTGATTGCATCGAGTCAATACAGGCAATGGGTCTTTCAATGGTTCTTTTTCGTTGTGTGGCTTTTGTTTGAACTCTAGAATGTTTACCATGGCGAGAAAGTGTGGACATAACGGGGCGGAGCTAAATGGTTTTCATTGGATTAAAACGCGGATGTCAAATTACGGCTTTCGGAGCGGTTCATGTTCGCTGAACAAAGTATAAAATAAAGTGTGAAAAGTGGCCATTCAGTGTGATTTTCCGAGATTTAAATTCGTTATTGACTGCTGATTTTGCTGGACAACGGATAAAACGAAGGAACACTTTCGAAGGGGCCGACTCTTTGCGTTTGAAAGAGTGTTGTATCTTAATATAAATTTAGTTGATTGACAGATCAGGTGATGAAGATACTATCAACGGGAGGCACATTTATAAATAATCTAGTTTGTGTTGTATGTGAGTGTGTGAATACTGTATTAAAGGTTAAAATAAGCAATATACAAAAGTGGTGACGAAGATAGTTTAAAACCCAACCGAAATGTCTACCAATGGCGATGCTGGACGCGCATCAACATCATCAAACGCAGCAATAACGTCCCAAGTTCCACGCTGTGGTTTACCGCCCTTTCCTCCTTAAGACCCTAACCAAGGTACGGCAACTATGGGTCAACGTTGGACCAAATGGTTTGATACAACTGTTCGGAGAGGTTTATTGTTAACTTAGGTGTGTAAGTCTACCGACGACATATTTGATGTTTTCCCAGACACTGGTACAACTTATAAAGCTGCAGTTGATTGTCTCACACAACATTTTGCGCCGCACGTAAACAAACACATGGCACTATTCGATTTCAGAGAGCTAAAATAAGGATGTAATGAAACACTGAACGAGTATCAGCGTCAATTGAAGACAATGGCAGCGCAGTGAAGAGAGCCGAGATTAAAACCCAAATTATCCATAAGACTCGAGATTCGCGATTAAGAAATAAAGCGCTTCGTGAGGCAATGAATCTCAAATAATTCTCGATTATGGAAATACTTGAGAACGCACTGATGAACAGTCCAAACGGCTAGATAACGCAAGTAAAACCCAAAACGAAACAGTGAATTTCAATGACAGACAATCAAGACAAAGGTGTCATGAATCAACAACGTCTTCTGGTGACTCAAAATAAAATAACAATTCATCCAGATAATCGGATTCGCGTTTCCCACGAAATAAAAATAATCGCAACGAAACACAAAGTAACAATCGCTTTAATGCTTTAATGAAATACTCCTAAATCAGTAATCTGTCGGAACGGTGGTGGTATCCTGTCCGGCTAGAAGAAAATACTGCCATAACGGTAAGAGAGTGGGATATTTTGCTAAATATTGCAATTCTCAACCAAACGTCAAGGAAAATATCAGGAACGTCGTAATCAGACGAGGAATGCATTTTACTATCAACACAAGTTCTGGTAAACATCCATGCAGATACAATAATAGAGATTGGACTTTGGAGAAACCGAAGTAAACATCCTTATTGATTCCCGGCGGAGTCTCCGTCAACCTTCTCAACTATTCAATCTTTCGACAAATTCAGAAAAATGACGACCGTGTCAAGGTAAACAAGACCAGCGCCAGAATTTTTGCATATGGAACGTGAACGCCACTCGAGTTAGCTGGAGAATTTCAAGCTATACGATCTCCTCAGAATCCGGTACATCTACGACCACTAAGTTTTACATAGCGCATAAGAAATCTAAATGTATTTTTAGCTATGAATCATCTTCCGCATTGGAACTCATCACCCTCATCATCAACAGCATCAACCCAGATCAGCTAGACCGAGATGTACGTCAAATCATAAACAAACATTCGAAGTTATATGTTCCAAGGAACCGTAAATTAAAAGGTACGAGAAGTGAAGCTTGAAATTGATCCAACGGTAACACCAGTCGCTCAACCAAGTAGACAAACCCCGCACAGTATGAAGATCGAAGTCAACAAGAAGCTGCAGGAGATGCGAGAAGAGTGGATAATTGAGAAAATAGAGGGAGCACCGCCACGGTTATCACCATTGATAGCAATCCTGAAGAAATACATGGACATATTACTGGTTTAGATATGCGTATACCCAACACGATGAGAGCAATACTCCAAAAGATGGAAGGAGCTAAGGTTTTTCCGAAGTCAACCTGTCGCAAGGTTATCTCAAACTGACCTTGGCTAAAGAATCGCGCCACATCAAAGCATTTTCCACTCCCGACGATGGTCCGCACAGATTCAAACGGCTTATAATGGGAGCATCACCATCTGGAGAGCACTTCCACAAGATTATCTGCGAATTTATCAAAGTGATACCCAACTGCGCCAATATTTCTGACAATATTTGGTTATGGTAAAAAAAAAACCTCAAGCAAGTAGAGAATCTCCTCACTACCCTTGCAAGAAATGGCATCACTCTCAGACTACCAAAGTGTTCGTTCGCAGTACATCAGATTAACGTGTTTGGGCATATTGTGTCTGAAAAGGGGATCCAACAAAACAGCGCTAAAGTCGAAGCCTGCATAAAGAATGCTCCACATACCACTATACTGATAGTGTCAGAAGTCCGACCGTTCTTACTTCTCCAGAAGCAAGTTGGTGATTGTTATCGACCGATCGCGTAAGGTATAGCCGATCACTTACAGAAGTCGAATAGAAGTATGGTCAAATAGAGAAAGAAGGGTTAGCCATCGTACTCGGATGTGAATATTTTCACATGTAACCTCTACGACAGAGTTTCGAGTTGGAGACAGATCACCGACCATTATCACATAATATCTACCAGGCAAAGATCCAAAGCAAACCCACTTCAGCCACGCTAGAAAAATGGAGAATCCGGCTCCATGAATATGACTTCAAAGATGTCTACTTTGACTGTGAATATGACTTCAAAGATGTCTACAAAGATGTCAAGATGTCACTTCCAATTTAAGCGATCTTTTGTCCAGACTCCCGAAAGATACAAAGAACAGCATGGAAGCATGTGCTAATCTGTATGTGCATTATATGAGGATTCGATTCGATGCTGCCATCCATGTAAACTTGTCATTAACCGTCCACGACCAGAACCATTGGAACCAACCAAGCTTCCCAAGAAACCATGGTCACATCTAGCTATCGATGTATGTGGTCCTTTTCCAACAGGCGAACAAATAGTTATTCTTACTTGATTGCTTCGAGTCAATACATTCAATGGTTTTGTATAATTCTTTTTATGGCAATAAAAACAGAGCTGATCGGGAAAAAGCCAACCGGTAACTTGATTGTTGTTTTTTATGCACATCAAACAAATAGTACTTACTTTACTAACAAAAAATATCACTAATATTTGGTAATTATTTAAATTACAACCCCTGTCCTTTTCACACTTGCCCTTTTTCTGGGACCTAATCCTAGCTAATACTTACTTAGACATTAGATAAACAGAAAATTAATCGTGTGTTGTAGAATGCAATACAATTTTCCGCAAATCTGGCGAGACTGAGAAGCTTCTGGTTCGGCTTCGAGCTCGACTTCTAATCTTCCACCTGGAGCGGTGAGGCCCTGGCTACGAGTCTTCTTACGCCCGTGCTCCAGCTTTCAGCGGTTTTCCGCATTTTCTTCGGAGAGCTGAAGAAGTGGCAGAACAACATTTTGTTCTGACAAATACTAGTCTGTATGTTCTTAATGTATATAGTCTACATACTCAAATGCACTATGCCTTGTAAAAGATGCTACGCGCGTATATTTGTAAATCATTCATGTTAATTTTTGGGTAAATAAAAGTTGTTGTTGTTTTGGTGGTGATAGTGGTTGTTGATTGTTCTTGAAAAAGCATAACGAAGATATTTAGTATACCAAATTGTTTAGAATACTGAGCACAAGGGCGGCGGAATAGGGGGCTAATAGCCCCCTATTTGAAATGGGGGGCTAAGCCCCCCCGCAATATTTTTAGGATTTTAGAGCTAAAACACTGTTTGTTCCCTTGTTTGATGCCAACGGATATTCAGCGAAAGATAAACTAAATTATTCAAAGATCTGGTTCGTTTTCCTGTTGGTTCTTACAGACTTTCTCACCTCCCAAACCTGCACAATTTGGGCACAATCAATGAACCTGATAATTCTGTGAGGAACAGTCTCAGAATGCAGGAAATACCATT
Source organism: Chrysogorgia sp. JL179-B06 (assembly GCA_035772405.1). Lineage (NCBI taxonomy): Eukaryota > Metazoa > Cnidaria > Anthozoa > Scleralcyonacea > Chrysogorgiidae > Chrysogorgia > Chrysogorgia sp. JL179-B06. The sequence goes on from JAYKKM010000165.1 coordinate 1,141,628, forward strand.
CCAGAGACTCTAGTTTTCAAATTTTTTCCGAAGGATCATGTCCCGACCCCCCTAGAGGTTGCACTTAGCCCCCCAAAACACAACATCTTCCGCCGCCAATGACTGAGCGACTTTGTCCTTTTTGTGCGTTCAACCCCTGCCCTCGAACTTTTCTAGTTGCGCCTCTGCACGACAGTCAAAGACGGCATTTATTTACATTTCCGCCTCTAGATAACAATTACGCGGCTAAAGGCAATTTTGGCAAAAATTGTGTGGTCGCGCGAAATGTTTACGAAAATTGCTCAGCCACGGGAATTATTGCGTAATTTCTGCAACTGATATCTCGGTTGCGTGATACAAATGTTCAATGAAATCAGTTGGATCGACGTATAGTATTTGTTAATATGTGTTGGGTTTTGAATTGCCACACTCAAGCTTATTCGGCATGTGATAATTTACACGCTTGATATAACAGATTATTCCGAGGATGGCCTGCATAATTTTTGTTTCCTTGAAACATTTACCATATTTTCATTATTTTTTTCTTAATTTCTTCAAGCTTGTTCGATGAATTAAGCACAAGTCAAGTTGAAAACGATATTAATTAATCTATTACTGTACGTTTATTTACCAAATATATGTCAAATAAAGAGACCCTGTCACACAAATAAACATCATAAACATAATTTCCTTACGATACATTCTGAAAACTTAGCTTATTTAATTGTTCCTTTTCCTCTAAACTGCGTGAGCACGCATGGTCTTTGCTATTTTGAGGACATTTTATGCTTGTATTAAAACCCAAATTTATAACATATCTTGCATCCTTTCATCTATTTTAACAAAAAAACTATTCCCTTGATAAATCTGCTGCATTTCCGTTATTTCTCCAAGTATGGTACTCAATAGTTTGAAACTTTTAATTACTTGTTGGATTGTATTCACTGTCCAGAAAATTAGTTTTACACTGACGGTAGCATTTTATCATCTAAATTGTTTGATTTGCATGATATTCTACAAGTGCAGCATCGTGGATATTTCAAAGCCCTATTTCATTTTCCACATAATTTATTCATATAAACACTGTTCCCTCATTTGAAATATATTCAGTTAATATAATCATATTTCATATTCCAATAAATTTATTGGCAATGTGGTTAATCAAGCTCATTTCTCCTGCCAACCAAATAAGGTAAACAGACAGTTTTCGTCTTTAGATAAAAAGTTTCCATATACTCTCGACACCTTGTTACAAAATGTTATAAATTTATTTGTTTTGCTGTTTTAGGATTTGTGAAATATGTTTAGGATTTTTCCTCATAAAATAGAATGTTAAACTACGGATATACCTTGTTACCTTCGATTTTTTTCAATATTACAATAATAGGAAAGTGTGTATAAGTTTTGCTAAATAGAATATCACAAACAATAATATTTGAGAACAATAAATAAAGTTAACGGCAAACTTTCCCTGTGATATATGTATGCATGTGGTGTGCCCACGTGGACTGGGCCTAGTAACTACCATGCAGTTTGTGATATATTACGTGCTCGCATGAGAAGTATATTTAAGACTGGTGAACACGAGGACGACCACAGTGCAGGTAACCAGTACCACTCGAACATGCGCATGTCTATCCGACACAGTCAGGCGACGGCAATGGCTACGCCAAATACGACGATATCCCAAGATGACACATGTGAGAGAGAACGCCTTTGCTCTCTTGAGATAAAAATACCTTCCCGGTCAGGAAGTGTAAGCGAATATGTTCTGTATCGTATTGTCAAAAGTGCTACTGCGATTGGTACTAGCGATAACTGGTCACATACGAGCAATAATCTTCTATCCTCAGGGACGCATTAACAGATTATGGGGCGCGGGGCATAGAAATTTGATGGGGCCCCTATATGGAACGAGAGGTCCGCAGTGCGTACATGCGTCTACTTGCATGCGTCACTAAAGTAATTCGCAGTATGCTGAGACAGAGACAGGCATATTAGCATATAACTAGAAGTTGCAATCGGAAGGGAAGTACTGCCTTAAATTCAGCAAAAAAATATTAAACATTTCAGCAAAATGGTAACAATCAAGATATACAAGTTTATTTTACAAAACAGTTTGACTGCTTATTCATATAGAATTAGTTGTAATTAACACACAAGTAGCAGATATACTTTAAAAGTTTCTTCAGAAACCCTGAATATTGCCACTGTATTACAATCAATAGTCAATAAACAATGTTGATAGTTCATTTCAGAGGGCAAGAATAATTTATTTAGAGCACTTGTTAGTGAATAAAAAGGTTTATTGTCAGTTGTCATAAAAAAATCACCAGCAAAGGGGTCACTGTATTGTAAATGATAGACTTTACCAGTTACCACACGGAGAAATCATTTCTGGGAGATCAGTTAAAAGTAAAAATCTTTTTTAATCGAGTTGACAGTATAGTATTTAAAAATGGTGAATCCCATGTAGTAAGATGTCTTATTTGATTATGTATTATTGCACTCAAAGACATGGCTACACATTGTAATTACCAGCATTTTGCCCAAATTTACTGATATTACCTTGACTAAAACCGGTGACAATTGTTTCACTTGGATCAATTATATCATACACAGTCGGCCCAGGATTTTCTTCACATCATATGCCATTCTCAACAACAATGGTACATACAATTGTATAACAATTGAGTGAACAACAAACAAAATACTGACATCACTCTTTTAACATAAAATAACAGCAACGTTATATACTAAACGTATAAATTCTCTTGTTTTGAGAAAACTATTGTGACCACCAATTCTGGCTCAGTATTGCTCAATCGTAACTCCCATTATTTTCACACTCAACAAGGAGATGTTTGGGGTTATGAGTTGTTTACTGTATTATGTAACATATGTTCTAAGTCCAAAGTCCAGTGCTTACTGGTTTTGTAATTCGTTTGTTTCGTTTGATTTGTATAATTGTATTTGATTTGAGATTTGTTTTATACTTTATAGTTTGCTTTGATAGATTGCTTTGGTATATTTTGCTTTGGTATATTTTGATCAAACGTGAGGTAAAACCACCACGATGATAAGTCTGATCGAATTATTGATTCGGCTGTGATATCCAATCACTATTGTCTATTGATAGCCGATAGGACGTACAACTATAAAATATAAAATCAGAAATCAACATCAAATCAAATTTGGAAATATACAAGCGAATAGTTTATAACTTGTATACTTAGGCATATTCTGATGGTAACACTTTCAAGATTAAGTGCTCAGCTATTTTCTGACATGCTTTTTTCATGTTCTTCAATTTCCGCCACCCAAATTTAAATTATATTAATAATGTCAATGGGATCTTGCTACCTTAAAGCAGCAACGTGAAGACTTGAAATATATAATAGAATATATCGACCCAGGAAAAGCCACCCGACGACCAAAGGAAAATAATAGCGAAGGAACTTCATATTATTCATATTACTGCATGTCTATATTACGTTATTATTCATATTACTGTGTCTATATTACGTTATTATTCATATTACTGTGTCTATATTACGTTATTATTCATATTACTGCATGTCTATATATTACGTTCGTTTAAAGAAACCATCGTTGTAATATCGAGAGTGAAATATGTTCATGGCAAAGCCGCCATATTTAGACTGTGACTAATAAATAAAAAAAGTTCCTTTAGTTTACCTTCCGCGTTATCTAATTCTTACCTTGATAAAGTTAATCTTCCCTCGAGTATTCGATCGAAAGAACTTTCAATTCACGTTCACTAAACCTTCAAAAAAATCACAAAGTTTCACCACAGTGCACACGAAAAAATTCAGGTTCACTTAGCTTTCACAATCACACCAAAACTGAAATGTTCTTAATGGCGGCTGACGGAGCTGTTAAAAAACTCCCGTTTATTCAACCCGCAGAACGCCTGCGCTGCAGGCTACCAGCGACGAAACACACATACATATATATGTACATCTTCGCCGTTGACATGCGCTATTTTCATAGCGCTTATTTTTTTTTATATCCATACCCGCTATTTCTTTTCTCAATGGTCGTTCTCTCTTGACCCACGATATTGCTTGGCTGATAGTAAGGTCTTCTACCTGGTACAACGCCATTTCTCGATCAGCCACTGGCGTTTCTCCACTTGGGGGTGATACAAATGAGACGTGTCTCTCGTTGTCTCCTGACGCACTCCCTTCTCTGCTGGACCAGGGAATTCTGGACATTCCGTCGGCATTTCCATGTGTCTTTCCTGATCTGTGTTGCACAGTGAAATCCAATTTAGCCAGTCTTTCCAGCCACCTGGCCACTTGACCTTTAGGGTTTTTGAAACCCTGTAGCCACTTCAGCGCACAGTGAAATGGTGTCCCCATAGGTACGGCTCGAAATATTACATTCCCCATATCATGGCTATAGTAGTTCTTTCCGAGTTGTGCTGTAATTACGTTCAGCTTTGGACAGGGACTTCGCAGCAAACCCGATGACTCTCTCGTTTCCTTGTTGTACCTGAGATAGCACAGCACCGAGTCCGTCATTGCTAGCATCTGTATCCAAGATAAATGGAAATCCGAAATCTGGATACGCCAAAACTGGAGCAGTTGTTATCTTGTTCTTTAAAGTCTCAAACGCTTCTTCGCATTCTTTGCTCCATATATACGAGGATCCCTTCTGTTCCAGTTTGTATAAAGGAGCTGATATGTCTGCATACCTCGGAATGAACTGACGGTAGTAGCCTGCACAGCCAAGAAAAGAGCGGAGATTCGTCAAATCGCCAGGGGTAGGCCATTCTTGTAGCACCTTGATTTTGTCTGGATCTGTTGCAATTCCTTCTCGACTCACTATGTGACCCAAGACCACAGTTTTTTCATTCAAAAAGTGGCACTTTCGAGCGTTCAATTTAAGTCCAGCATTTCCAAGTCGGCTCAACACTGTATCTAACTTTCGATAGTGTTCATCTAGAGATCCAGCAAAGATGATGATATCATCGAGATAAACGAGGCGGATGGCGCTGCCGCGAGACACCTCGCGTATGCACGTATCACGAACTCGGAAAACGCTGGAAATGGCTAAATAGAATGACGCAAAAGGCATCTCTGTTTTTGTCTGGTAATTATTTTTGGTTAGGTTAGGTTATAGCTACGGTTAGGGTAGTAGATATCATATACCATACCTTGAACTTGTGAAAAAGATCCCGCTTGAACCACGCACGTTCGCGTGTGAAGGTGAGGTAAAACATTGGCGTTTTACGGGATTCGTGATACGTGTATTATGGGAGATCTAGATGGGTACAAGATCTGTAAAAATATCTTCTATCGCGCAACCGGAGACAATAGCTGCGATATTTTTACGAAATTACTTAGAGTAAACGGGTGAAGTGGACAAATTACACATACTTCCACAATGTAAATCAAAACCAAAATAAAATTGTAAATTCTGACCGTGACTTGAGCCACCCTCGCCACCGTCATGATCCGTATAAATCTAATGTTCTTCTTTGTATCGACGGAAAGAGCATTGATGAACTTTAATTGGATAAAATGAGTAATTGGCTGCACATGAGCAAAGAAAACACTTGAGCATATATGCTAAGAAACCTGGGAAGAAACCTGAGCTAAAATATAGATATGGTCGACCCTTACCATGGAGAAACTCATTCCTGCTTAGACGAACATAACAGTTCTTCGACACCAAGATTGCGAGATTTCAAGCCGATAAATCTGCATGTATCAAGCAGAAATGTTTATTCGCCAGAAAGTGAAAATTTCGGTGACTGCGTCGATGTCGATAATTAGTTAGTATAGTATAATAATTATTCAAAGTTTATGATGTGGTTTGAGGGTTAGGGTTACTACATGATTCTTATGAGCAAAACAAGTGGTCAGCATCTTTATTGCCTTTAAGTTATAGAAAGCTTGAGGGGCTTTGTACCTATTTCTTTCAATGAATCACATATGTTAAAGAATATCCTTGCTTCAGTGTATTACATCAGAGAATAACATGCAATAGACTCGACGTATGACGAAGCAGTAAAATGGCACCGGAAGAATAAGTCCCATGATCGAAAGCTGGCAAATACTTTATTAAACTACATTAATCACAATGGCTAGTATATGAGATTTAATAACGACGATAGTTTCATGAGAATAGCATTGAAGGTTTATAACTTTTGCGATGATTCTTAGCTTTTGAAAATCCCCACCGTCGGGCCATTCCCCAGCATTAAACAGAAGAATGAGATGGTTAATTACAAAATTGTGAATTGGACCGCGTGCTTTCGGAATGCCACACTATTCAACTTCAATTACCAACCGAAAGTGAACATGTCTATAAACATTTTCGCAATTAATCATCTAGAAAGAAATTAATGCTGCCCTCCATTTACTTAGCGATGAATATGCAGGCGCGTACGAAGCATTTAATAATAGAGTAGGCCAGGCAGCGACGAAGGTGCGAGAAACATCTAAGGGGTAGGACTCCATTCCTGACACTACCGTTTTTGTTCCTCTTGATCCTGATGGATTAATCCAGCTACAGGCTTGCAACTTTCCTGTTCCCGCTGAGGTCACTGTCTTGCCTGAAGGAGATCCAGCTACCTTCTAGTCCTTCCAGTCCTTCTAGTCCTTCACCAACTGCGTTTTTTGCGACTAAGCCTAGCACTCCTGTGCTGGACACATCATTGTCGCCACTATTATTTTCATCAGATCCTTCTGGTGAATATTCCACCGCGCCCGATCCATCGGCGCAGTGGAGTCAGTCGGACTCCGGGGTTATACCCCCACGTCGCTTACGGTGGGCTTGCACACCGTTAATCGAGTTTTACCAACAGATGTGGCCCCTTTTTTGGACTCGGCGCCTTCCCTTCATCTGGTGCTATCACCATCATCTCAAGACTCCTCAGCTCTTCCGGATGACACGTTTGGTGTCTTACCCGTTGATATTGAGTCGGATATTGATAGCCTCGGATATGGGAATGAGGAAGAAGTTGGTTGTAGCCAATGGGATGGCTCAATAGTAACAACGGAAACCACACCTCCTCAGTCTCCGTGGGTGTTGCGATGTTCTGACAACATCTCAGATTTAGAACATCATTAGCTAATAATTCATTATCTAATAATATCAAGGTTTGTATAATATTTTTATTCTTGTAATAGTTAGGCCTTAAATGATGTAACAGGACCCTTACTGATAGCAGTGAAGTTTCACTGAAAAGGTTTTTTATCCTGTTTTTAAATAAAGTTCTATTATTATTATTATTATCCTGGCTCGGCGTGCTTTTCCAATGATGATTTTGATCGTATTAGTCGTGAGGAAATCAAGGCATTGCTTAATACCCTCGCCTCACAGCCTGATACTTTGCTTGAAGTCGTGGAGAAGTTACCTCCCTGAATATATTTTTCTATATCTCCCCCCGATTTACCATTCAAGCTCTTTACAATGAACATAAACGGTCTCAATGACCGTACAAAACGTACTACTTTTATTCATTGGCTTAAGTGCATGAAAGCCGATATTGTGTGCCTACAGGAGACACACGCTATTTCACATGCCACATTGCGTGCATGGTTCTCTTCCTCCAGTTATGCGGTTGCCTCGTCGTCTATTTCCAACAAACGGGTAGGCACCGCTATTTTAGTTCATTCCCGTCATCAACTTGAGTAGGTGCGGCGCGATGATGATGGTCGATTCGTACAGGCTGAAGTTGTAATGGATGACGAGAGGGTGCGTTTCGTTTCTGTATATGCCCCCAACCGGAACCCAGATAGGAATCCTTTCTTCGCTTCTCTTCCCGACTTTATTGATCTTGCTCTGCCCACTTTTTTGTGTGGCGACTTTAACGCAGTGCTCGATACCACTCTTGATCGGCGACATCCGCCATCGTATCAACGTACTGCTGAGAGTGTACCGGCTTTGCAGTCTCTTCTTTCCGCAAAAAACATGTTCCCGGTCTGGCCTACGCAGCATCCCGGAGAAAGTTGTTTTTCGTGGGATCACGCTTCGGGTGAGTGCTCGTCCCGCATTGACATGGTTTGGGCGGCCATCCCCCCACAAGAGTATGTATACTCTTGTGGGGGATAGTGAATACTATCCTTCATTTTTCACTGACCATCGCTACTTGTTGATCACTTTCGCTTTGCCTTCTATCAGGTGAGTCTAGGACCTGGGAACTGAAAGTTTAATACTTCAGTCCTCAAAGACTCAGATTAATGCCAACTCGTAACATCCTTTTGGTCATTTTGGCAGACCCAGGCCCATGATTTCCCCACCCCGCTCGTTTAGTGGGATATGGGGAAATTTTATTTGAGAGAGATCTCCCGGAGCTACTGCAGAGTTAGAGCATTGACCGCTTTCACTTTGAAGCAGGAATTACGCCGACGCCTGCAGGTTTTACAGCGCCTTTTTTATTCCGGCGACTCGAGATCGGCCGTTTTTTCGGAGTTGTGTGCCGTACAGGAGGACTTACGTTCGCATGAATTGCGTGAAGCTCGAGCAGCACAAGTCCGCTCACGGTGCCGCTGGGCTGAGGAAGGCGAAACATCTTCCGCTTATTTATTTTCTCTGGTGCAGAAGCATCAGAGGAAACAACTTATCACTGCAATCAAGGACCCTACCACTGACGCCCTACATCACGACTCCCTTAATATTCTTAAGGTATGGCAGGCGTACTACTCTACTTTATTTACCGCAGTGTCGTGTGATCCGGCTGTGCAAGCTTCCCTTCTGTCTAAGCTTGTAAAACGTCTTTCCGACATTGAGCAAGCTCGATGTGAAGGCCCTGCACTAACCCTGGAAGAACGCAAAGCCGCTGCCAGTGGTATAGCTATACTGGAAAGACACCATGTTCGGACGGGTTCCCTATTGAGTTTTACATAGCTTTATGGGATAAACTCGGTTCCGACCTGGTAAACGTGCTTAACTTTGCTCATTCCCACGGTCGGTTATCCATCTCTCAACGCCGTGGCCTCAAAAAGGGAACCGATTGTTAACCAAAAATTGGCGTCCGATCAGTCTACTATAAGATCGCTACACGTGCCATCGCTTCCCGTCTTCTCAGTGTTATACCCTCTGTAGTGTCTCCAGACCAAACCTGTGGAATCCCCGGAAGAACGATCTCTGAAAACCTGAGTGTTCTCCGGGATGTCATTGAATATGCTGAGACCTACCAACTCCCTGCAGCCTTTCTCTCACTCGATCAAGAAAAGGCTTTTGATCGTGTGGATTGGGGTTTCCTCGCAAACACGTTAACTGCCATGGGTTTCGGACCTAGTTTCCGCAGCTGGATTCAATTGTTCTATACAGATATTGAATCCGCTGTTATTATTAATGGGTGGACGTCGCCATATTTTCATCCTTCGCGTGGGGTAATACAAGGTTGTCCTTTGTCACCTCCTTTATGTTTTATGTGCAGAGGTACTGGCATGTAATCTTCGGTCTGCACCGGGGATTGCTGGCCTTAGATTGCCGGACTCGTTACAAGAGCTGCGTGTCTCGTGTTATGCGGACGACACGAAGGTAGTCGTTACCACTGACACCTCACTGCCTGCGGTTTTCCAGGTATACGATCATTATGAGCTAGGACACACCCCACGGTTTGACTTGGGTAAGGAATCTCCCCGTCCTTGGTTCCGTACTCAGTACCTCTGACTACTCAGTGGCAACCTGGTAAACCCGCATTATAAAAATCCCACGGTTTTAGCGTTAGGTTCTCCGCCGCAAGGAAATCATTACGGTCCTTTAAAAACCCCAAATTACGGAATTCAGACAAAAAAAATATTTCTGTTTATCAATTTTTTAAATTATCAGAACAAACTTTTTAACACAATATAATGGTATAGAAAAAGTGGAAATACTGTTTAAATAAATAAAAGTAAAGAAAAGTATTATGAAAAGTTACTGTTCATGTGACTAAGAACCTCGAAGATTTTCCCGCATCTTTGCTGCCTCTATAGTAAAGATGTTGCCGTCATGTTGTGTTCGATTCTTGAAATGACACGTGACACATATACGTCAGTTGTTACTTTAGCCATTGCATGAAAGCGCTGTCCTCTTGGAGCATTCCCACCGCTTAGTGCTGGAACTGGTGGACTTCTTCGTGTACATATGACCATGCATCGTAACATAGCTTTTCACCCCCTTTGTTGCTTTGAAGGACTTTCATGATTGGTAGTTAGTTTTTAACTGAATTGAGAATCTAAAGAAGCTCTTTGGATTACGTATTATCTTTCAGGCGATGACTCACTTCATAGAAATGTGCTTTTTTACGAAATGCTTTTGGGAGTCATCCAAGCATTCTGCTTTTGTTATGGATTGCTTTTGTCAGTGGCGCACGTGTATTGTTCTTTTGTTTATGCCGAATGCTTTTGTGAGTTATCGCTCATTGAAATCGTGACAGGAACTGCGAGCAAATCGTGCTATTAAAAAAACTTTTTCTCAGGTTTTTATATTTCACTCAGGATTGAAATGTGGGTTTTTTGTCTGGTTCGTCTGAAATGACCGTAATAGCGATTGTGAATTGAAATTTCAAATTTTTTACGAGATAATCAATAATACGATTGAACATTTTTATCTGTTACGCGAACTATAGAAAAGGGGGTGGGAAATCCCTGCAGGATGACTTTTGCACTCAAAATATCGAACCTTTCTATTTTTCTCGTTAATATTTGCTAGGTATTCCAGGCATTCCAAGCTGTTAGGCAAACTAAAACTAATAAATCCCTCATGTGTACCAAATAAAATTCTAAATAGTTGGCTTTTGAACTAGCTCCTGTTATCGCCGATATTTATAATACATCTCTAATACAAGGAGTTTCCCGCCACCATCTCAAATTCTCTATCGTGCTATCCATTCCTACGTTACTCTCCTTCTTCGATTGAGAATGATTTAAGAGTCATGGAAGGATTTACTGTACTACCCCTAGAGATAAATAAGCTCGACGCTAAACAGTTTGCTTTACCTAAATACGTTGGTTTATCTTGTGCACCTCATTCTCTCCGCATTAGACAAAAGTAATAATTGCATCACGCTATTGTTTGCTGATTTTAAGAAGGGTTTTGACTTTCTAGATCACAATGTTCTTGTAAACGAACTCCATAACATCGACGTTCAATATATGTTTATCCGATAATGGATTACGGCCTTCTTGGCTAACAGTGAACAATACAGTATATGTTAAAGTCGATGTATATCATTCTTTCTAAGGGTTAAATTTGATGTTTACAACTTCAATAAATTTGGCGCAGGTTTCTTCAATTTGCTATTTTGGTCAATCTCTATTAAAAGTTGGCATGGTTGGGTTAAATTTTTCGATGATACCATCGAAATATAGATAATCTTTAGATTCTCTCTTAGTCTAAGCCTCTACGGAAAAGATGACTTTGCGTCGATTCACTTGGTGAGCTTGTTAAAATTGATGTAATTGATGATTTGTAAGCGCAAGCCATCTGATTGGCTAATCATAATTAACTCAAATCTTAACCCCCAACGTAGAGTTCCATCCCAACCCTAATGCTTGCGCGTGTTCAGTGACATAATTATCCCACATTATTTTTCTCTTACATTCAAACTATTACCTACGTTAAATAATACGTCATTAACATTAACCTATTAGCAATTTCTCACTGTAATTGGGTAGAATCCGAGGAAATGTAAGGAGATCTTTTTAAACTTTCTTTAATATTAATTACCAATTGACATTTCTAGGTATATTCATGGTGAATGTGTTGAAAGGGTGCCCTCTTTTTACACTTTTGGGTGTTTACTGGTCTCCGCGGCAACTACGTAGAGCGGATTTGAATCAATCCGAACTTATTATAATATATTGTCCATTTATTCGGTCACGTTCAGAGTATGGCACATCTGTTTGGGAAGCCCTACCAAGTATCCTACAATCCTGTTGATATCAGTTCAAAAAAGAGTGTTCAAGAATATTTATCCTGGCGTGTCTTACAGCGAACACTTTATAGCTCTGGACTTAGTCGCATAACATATCAGAATTATAGCCCAATTATCGCATAACTGATTTAAAACTTGTTTCTATACTGACCGTTTCAGTTAATTTATTACAAATAAGTATTTGTAAGTTTCTGTGATTGATTATATTTCCTTTGATTATTTAGTAATTTCTAATTGCTGCCGATCTTGACTGGCTCGTGCCCAGACCTCTTTCCGAGCTATGTATAGTCAACAAGATCTCGATCTGTAAAAATGTTGGATGTCGGTCGGATCGATGTTCAGTTTTATGACGTTTTGTGACGTATATTCAAGTTGCTATCTACATACTCCAGACGTTATTCGTATTCACGGAAGTTGTACGGAATTACTGTTCGGAACTTGTCAACGCCACCACGAACATGGTATTTTCTGAACTCGCAAAGCAATGGTGAGTGAGCTGTGCCAACAGTGAACGAAGTTTTCGAACGATCTCTTCTGCCTTTGTTGCTGTCGCGAATTGCAATTCATTTCAGTGAGGAGATATGTTGTTGTCGAGGTAAGACGACTAAGATAGTTCTGTGTACTTTTGTACTTTAAAAGGGCTCGCTTAAAACGGAAAATTGCCGTTGGCTGAGTGAGGTAGAAATTTACAAGATGTCATCTGAAATTTCTTTCCTGATAAACTATCATGTTTGTGAATACGGTTTACTTTCTATTTAGGTGTATATTGGCCATTGTGTTCACGCTGATCAGTATCTGGGAAGCAACATCCATCTTAAATATATCACATCAGAAGAAGACATGGTCTTCTTTATTGTTGAATATGGCAAATCATTCAATATCACATATGTAGATAACAAGATAACAGATATTGAGCATGCAGAAGAATGCACATCCGTGTCCACATCAGAAACAAATTCTGATTAACTTAATTTGTCAACTGGTATTGCCTGTACATATACGTCAGCTGTTTTCTGTTCATATTGAACTGCATTTTTATGCAAGCATTGTACAGAGAACTTTAGTTATACAACTGTTTTATCTTTATGTTCAACTGCATTTTTTATGGAAACTGTTCAAGTTCCATCTGTTTAATATTTTATACATGTTCATGAACTATTATATTGTGAATAGATGTGCAGAACGGTTACAACACATTAACACAAGGATTGTCAACAAGGTAGGGGGCAGATTTGAGGCATCTGAAAATGTGCCAGGTGCCCCCGTACATGCTTCATCTGCCCATGGCTGTGCGTAATGAATGTCTTACCCCAGATAGATGTTTAACGCCGGGATGTCATTAGAAGCCGGCTACCGGCGAAACTCCGGCGGCTACTCACCAAAACGTCGCCGCCTACTTTCCTCACGTTGTCTATTAAAATTTGTAATTGTTTTGAAGTTCAGTTAAGTTGTTAACGTTTATAAAGTCACACTCAATCAATGGTTGAGGACGCACGCTTCTCAATTCAAAATATGAACGTGAGACTGGTGACAAATGTCGCCCGCGCACGATTCTCTTCTTGCTTCCGGTTTTACATGAGGTCGAATCCTATGAATAAATATGAGCAAGCAAAAGCGCCCTGGAAGCAGCATATTGTCATATTTTGAGAAGAAAGCAGAACCAGAAATAGATACAGGTAAGTCTGTAAATTGTTTATTGTATTGCTACAGTCCTTGAACTACCTCGGGATCAAGGTCTGGAACTGGTTGGAAGCTGAGCTTGAGCAACAACAGCATGGTATTGATGAAGTTGAAATGGTTGAGCTGGAGTACGAGACGGATAGTGCCGTTGCCGCTGCTCTTAAAACTATGAATGTGCCTCAATTTGACACATTTTCTGACAGTTACACAGACGGTTCTGACTCAGATTTGGAGGATGGTTTGCCATAATTTGTAAGAATTTCAGATTTTTTTATGAAATTCAAAAAATATATTCATTGAATAAATTTAAAAAGTTTATTAAAAAATACATTTAATTGTCTTTTTTTATTACTTTACCTGGCACTTTCTGACCATCTGATTTTCTGAAAAAGCCTCCTCAGAATGCAGGAAATGGCATTTCAGAGACTATTTTTCAAAAATTATCTGGGAGCATGCCCCCGCACCCACCTAGAAGACTCGTGCCTAACGGCACTCGATTCTCGTGCCTTCGGCACGAGGGTAGTAGCCGCCTACTTTATGAAATGAGCCTGCTACTTCAAAAAATAATGACACCCCTAATAAGCCCAGAGTACCTTTGGTCCAGCAAGCTCAGTGTGAGCTCCATATATATGTAGAACCCACTGCTCTGGTATTACCTAAACCATAATGCATATATCATTTGTTTTCACCACCCATGGGAGGGCGGGCAGACCGACGGGGATTTGAACTTTTGAATTTTTTCCTGGTCAAATTCCCCTCTCTAGGTGGCGCAATTGCATGTATTATTATAAGTGTATGACAAACAAAGACTTGGCAGTTTCTTCGACAGAAAGGTTCTCCAGGTTTGCCATTATAGCAACTTCGAAGCAACGTGAGTGAGTGATCACTTCTGGTGCATCTTTCTTAAATAAACCTGGGAAGAGTTTAGTCTATATGATAAATCCCCGACCCTCAGGATTCAGTTCTTCGTCAAATGCTTGTCACCTGGGAAACAAATCTTTGTCAAATCCCCCACGGTTCCCCGCCCTCCCAGGGGTGGTGGAAACAAACGATAGGTGCATAACCGCATGGGTGCAAGACTGCATTACCTCCGCTGCCACTTTGACTTCAATAAGCCCACCACTTATATTTCCAATTTTGCACAATATCATGACTGCCTTGGACCATTCATTTCAAGGCAGCACTTTCCTTGCGATAGCAATTTCTAATTTAATTCAAATCTGTATTGTAACTATGTTGTATTCCTTATATCATCGTCAATTGATTAATCGGCAATGGTGAAGCATACGATCCAACAGCAATATATATTCTTACGGCATCCTTAAGCACAATATTTTATATATAACTACACAGCACCAATTAAAACGTTGTTGAACATGTTGCTGAAATCAATGTTGTTGAACACTTTTCTTTATTTTGCAAAATTTGTCGCTTTCCCGTCACTATTGATGTTGAATATGACGTCTGGTATGGGAAATAAGCATAGACCTCTTTCATAATGGCACCCAAATTAAATACTCTTTTATATTCATTTAAATAGCCTTTCTGACCTCGTTCGTGTGTCTGTAATTCCAAAGAATATTTGCTTTGTAACGAGGTCAGAAAGGCTTATTTGCATGGATATAAAAGAATATTTAGACTGGCCGCCATTATGAAAGAGGTCTATAGTACTGTAGTTGTATATTTTAACAAGATATTCAACAAATTATCATTTACTTACAGCGAGTCAAGCTTTGGTGTATTCTTGAACACGTTCACAGGAATGGCAGATATTTTGTTGTTAGGCAACGATCTAAATAGAAAAACAAAACAGGAATGGTTGAAAAAAAACGACTGGTTAAAATAACCGTTTAAATTGGTTAAGAATAACTACAAATGCAACTAATATAAATTGGTCAAAGTAACCAATTTATCATAAATCTATCCAAACCAAATATGCTTATGTTTAGTAGTTATACATGCCCAATTATTCTGTTTATAATCATTTAATATTTCTAGAAGTGATGTTTATTTAACTAGTATACTATAGTAATTAGTAATCGGTTAATTGAACCATTTACTATTTAGTAAAGGGGACCATTTAAAAATTATTATTATCAACAAATTAAAAATTGACTTTGGCATAAGAGTCGCAGTTGGTAAAAAGTCATATTATCAAGTAATTTAATTTAATTATAGAATAATTATATTTGTATTTTTCAGTGAGCAGGGTCGGACCCAGCGTGACATGCAGGATCATTGACGACAAATGGGATACGTGACCCACATTCATTCATCCTTGGCAATGAATGACCCAGTACACTATTTCTAGGGATTAATAACCCATACCTATGATTAATCTAGAATAACACAGTGTACGTTATTCCGAAACCAAACCTGACCCTAATCCTAACACAACACACAATTTCTGATCTTAACGCTGATAGGTCACAGATAACTCAGTACAATGGTTGCTCATCACAATGAAACAAGCACAAATTTCAAGCACTCGGCACCCAAAGTACTGCTGGGCACATTTAAAAAAAATGTAATCTGAGTGTTATTAACAGAAAATATGAGAATATTTTTGGCCATCACTCATTTTTGGGCTGACGTTTTATATTGCGGATAAGTTGAGGTAAAAATTGGTAATTAAATATATAAAATTATTCTATTAAAAATATTTGAATATAAAAATATTTGAATAATTATGAACTATTCTGTATTCTGTTTTAGTAATGCATGAAAAACAACTGAATAGCTGATTTCACTAATATCATAAATGAAATTGAATGCATCATTGTCTTTATATATGGTTGTCTACACACCAAATCTGTCTAACATTACACCAATCTGGTCTAAAATAATGCTGAAATCCTCAGGCTCCGCCAAGCTGACAACATTGTTAAAATCTCTCTGAACATGGTATCAATTTATTCCACATAGCACGTGATCAGAGTGACACGTGATGTTATGGCGCAATATTTCGTATTCGTCGCTTCGCGATTTTACTAGCCTGCGTAGCAGACGGTTGTTTGAGGGGAGTTCCGTCTCGCGGGTTTTCCGCGCTGTGTTTTTCCGCGTCTTGAATATAACCCACTCCCCTCAAACAACCGTCTGCTACGCAGGCTACGATTTTACATGTTTTGCGTGCGAAGAGAAGCTCGTATCTTTATAACTTTATTTGACGTATGAAACCTATCTAGAAGCGAGATGAAATACGTATTGATCCACTGGACTTCTACCAACTAGACGACTATCCTTGCTAAAGATTTTGTTCGCGATTATGCTCGTTAATCCGAAGAAAGAAGGCAGCCATGCAGTTGATCACTGTTGTTTTCACAAGGCAGCTGTTGTCAAACGGTCAAACCGCCTAAAGGTGGCTGGAAAGCGTATCTGGGGCGCGTGATTGTTGCGACTGGTGAGTTGTATATAATTTGTTAATGACTTTGGTGATAATCTACTGCTCTCTTAATGTTTAATAATACTTACATCTGTGTTTCATAATTGCGAATCACCATTAATTTTGGACGCCATTGACATTATTCGTCGAGTGAGTCGCTGTTGAAACATTTATATTGATCAGCTTTCGTCAATTGCTCATAAGACCTTTGAAAGTTTGCTGAAAAAGGTCTTATGAGCCAGTTTAATAAGCCCCTGAAGGCTGAATGAAAATGCACCAATATTACTGTACTATAACTGTTTATTATATTAAATCTTGCTCTTGATCAAAGCAATTAAACTGATTTAATTCTAAGAGAAACTGGTTGCTGGTTGGCACTTAGTTATGACAATGTTGAAGTTATAGTGAAGGAAAACTTTGAGTGTGAAGATGCAACTGAGATGGGTTGTGAAAAATATAACTTCAAGGCCTAACAGTTTAGTAGCTGGAATTTAAGCCACAGCTCTTGGGATTATGGAGTCCTATGACAGGAGCTTGGCAACAGGTTCAGTATTATATGATGGTGGTATTATGCCATTATGAAGTGAATGGATATTTTACTGAGAATATTTGGCATTTACACTACATTAATTGGATGACATAGGTATTAAAGTTATAGTGAAGGAAAATTGTAAGTGTGATATATAAACCGACTGGAACCAGTTAAGAAAAATGCAACTACAAGACTAGCCTGTGTCACACCCCTGACTCGTCTTGGTACGAGTAAGTACGAGTACTTACTAACTAGGCTTCCTTATGGCCCTTCTATACGATACAATTCATCGTATACGATTGTCATTCTGGCATACATTGTTGTATACGATTGTCGTACTGGCATATGTAATTGTTTGCACACAACATAATTCTTGTTTCTGATTCGATGGTGAATGTTGACATGCGTGTACAGTTTGATCACATACACCAAAATGACAATCGTATACGACAAATCGTACCGTGTACAGATGGTCCTTTAAGTACTTTAGTCTAATATAGTTATGCATTCATGTTTAAAACCATCAGGAGCCACCTTAATTGAGTGTAAATGCCAAATATTCTCAGTAATAAACCCATTCACTTCATTCGTGGCATTTCCACCATGGAGCTCCCATAGTTCAGTCGGTTAGTGTGCTGGTGTAATGTATATTGCCAGGGTCGCAGGGTTCAATTCCCAGTATTATCTAGTTTGAATTAGTTGAGGAAATATTGAAATAATATGTATTTCCCCCTGTACCGTAATTTAGAGAGTGAGATTTTACATTATATCTGTCAAGTTTTTGCATGGCATATTGAAGTGATATGTAATTTCTTGTGACCGACACAATGTGCTATTTGCACATAGAAATCTATTACCGGTACTGTAATTCATGAAGACTTCCAATTTATTGTCAGCCTTATTTGGAAATATATTCTGTCCCAGTTATCAGTCACAGGGAAAATCAAGGAAGCCCATCCTGCTCTGGACTGTGTGAAGGTCAAACTAATAATTGGTCAGAAATTGGCTATACGGTAATTAAAAAATTGAAATTGGTTATAATTACATTACAGCAAAAGATTGATTCACTAAGCAGAAAATGCAATCAGATTATAATAAATATTAGTGCCCACCACAAAACATGGATAAAAGCCAGGATATACAGTAATGTATGAAAAATGTACGAAAGGGATTCTCAATTAATACTCAGAGTGCCGATAACTTACTTTAGAACTTTCCTTGGAAAAAATATGTGTTGTTATACATGTGTTTAAATTTTAACAATAAGAGACCTATTATGCCTCTCTCAAAAAGTCCCCTCAAGTCTTTAATAATACCAGGTTTTTGTTGTAATCTAAATTTAGTAACAACCAAAGCCATTGGATAATTATCATTCAATGGCATCAAGACAACAAACTTAAACTAGTGGTCTGTCGCCAATGCTAATTGGCTATGCTACTATAGGTCTATTTGTGATAGACCACTTATAGTGATTAAGCACCAGTTTTGAAAATCAAAACAATGCAGAAACTTTGCAGTTTGTCTTTATTTTCATATTTTAAGTTTGACTGACTAGTTTGTTGATACAAAAACAATTAACTTGTGATGAGCGTTAGCCAACTTGGCTTGCATAGAACACTTGTGCCTTGTTGTCTAATTGTTAAATTGACTGGTACCGTATGTACAGTATATCTGCCTAATTTATCACTATGATTCTGGATTATAGGTCAATGTTATAGGTCAAGTGAGGGGTTGATTATGTATTCTCATCTCTATTACTTCTCTTTCATTATTTCCTTTCAAATAAAAAAGTAATTAACAAAAGCAAGTATTTAGAGCTACAGTACTGTACCTCTTCACTTGAATTTTTTAAAAATACCTCTAGAAATATCTCTTTTATACCTGTAGGACTATATCCCTCTTATTAGTATTTTAAAATTTATATATTTATTTATTTTCAGCTCATGTCCTGAAGCACTTCTATAAAGCAACAGAATACACCAATGAGGCAACAATGGCATTATGGCACAAACATGGAGAAATGAAAGACGTGCAATTGGTAGGAAGATAAAGGATGAAAACAGTTAAAACATTTTATTCATTTATTGAAACAAAACATTGATAATATAACTGAAAATTTCATGTTTTTATAATGTTAATTGAATTTTTAGTGAAAATTGACACTACGTTTAGTTATTTCTTGCAAAACTCTACCAAAGTCTTTGACACATTGACTCATGCCTTCATTAGATCTATACATGTAATTCCTCTGATGAATTAGGACAGATAACTAGGTCCACAGCTTAGAAGGAAATAAATAAATGTAGTGTTTCAACCGAATATCGTTACTTAGTTTTAAATGGGCTTTTAGTGAAATATGTGTGAGTTCCTAAAACAAGATGTTAATCTGGGCCAGTTGTTTGAATAGCCATTAATTGGGCATGATAATATCATGTTTACCTTGATTAGGAACGATAATGTACTATTGAGAAATATGCTTAAGTAGATTTTAAAACCTGCCAGTATAGTATGTTGTTGACATATTTAGTTAATAAATTATTGAAAATATTGACATATTTAGTTAATAAACTATTTTACACAATCTCTATTTTTGTTTCTGTGTATATGCAATATGCATGTATCATTCAAATAACAGGAATCATTCAAATAACATTGTTAATTTGCACAACTTGTTATAGAGTAGAATGAACTTCATAAAGGGTACCAATGACTCTTCAAAGGAGTAGAAATTACCCAAAAAAGGGTAAAATTGACCAGGCCTCATTAAAGTGCGCGAGCGTGCGAGCCCCGCTCGCAGGCACATTTTCGATTTGTGCAGGCACAATTTTTTTGCTGATTTTTTAGCTAATTATTAAAACTGTGTTTACAAAGTATGACGTTCGCAGACACTATTTACAATTCAGAAAGTTTGTGCAGGCACAGAGATTTTATTTTTTTAGTTCATTAGCTGTTTTTACATGACGTATACGTTTTCAAAATAATATTTTTTGTCAGGAGCATGTCGCGATGTAAGATTTTTCAGGTTTTATTGCATGCAATAAAATACGCTTATAGACAACGAACAAATAATATCGTTTGCGGCAACTTTCCCCACTTCGCCAGAAGCGCAAGCGTCGTGAAGTTTTCCAAACCCTTGTTTCCCATGGTTCGCACACAGCACACAAAATTTTTGCACGCACATTTCCAACTTCTAAATTCTGCTTGCAGGCACAAAAAAATATTAATGAGGTCTGAAATTGACTCCTTAAAAGGTGTCGTCTGACCCTACATAAGTGTAGAAATGACCAAAAAGAAGAGTCAAAATGACTCCTTCGAAGGTGCCATCTGACCCTACATAAGAGTAGAAGTGACCCAAAAGAAGTGTCAAAATGACTCCTTCAAAGGTGTCGTCTGACCCTACATAAGAGTAAAAATGACCCAAAAGAAGAGTTAAAATTACTCCTTTAAAGGTGTCGTCTGACCCTACATAAGAGCAAAAATTACCCAAAAGAAGAGTTAAAATGACTCCTTCAAAGGTGTCGTCTGACCCTACATAATAGTAAAAATGACTCAAAAGAAGAGTTAAAATGACTCCTTTAAAGGTGTCGTCTGACCCTACATAAGAGTAAAAATGACCCAAAAGAAGAGTTAAAATGACTCCTTCAAAGGTGTCGTCTGACCCTACATAAGAGTAAAAATGACCCAAAAGAAGAGTTAAATTGACTCCTTTAAAGGTGTCGTCTGACCCTACATAAGAGTAGAAATGACTCCTTCAAAGGTGTCAAAATGACTCCTTCAAAGGTGTCAAAATGACTCCTTCAAAGGTGTCAAAATGACTCCTTCAAAGGTGTCAAAATGACTCCTTCGAAGGTGTCAAAATGACTCTTGTAAAGGGTAGAAATGACTCTTTAAAGGAGTAGGCCAAAAAGGAGTCAAAATGACTCCTTCGAGGTGTCGTCCTGGGGTCAAAAAAATGACTCCTTCAAAGGAGTCAAAATGACTCTTTTGAATTTACAGTGCAATACAATACAATACAATACAATACAATACAATAAAAAAAAATACAATACAATACAATACAATACAATACAATACAATACAATACCTGATTCATATGGCTACTGGTCTGTTCATGTCTCCACTCTTCTTGCTTTGCTCTTGTCTTGCACTGGGATTCAAAATGGTTTTACAACCAACATTTACGACACATTTTGCCCTTCGTTAGAGTCGTTGGACATCCTGGATCTCTACCAAAATCTCCAAGTCTACCACATTTTCTGTCACGTGCAGAATCACTCTTTGTTTCATCAGTGCGGTTTGTACTCATCCTGACCTCCCCTTTTCCGTCACGAGTCAAAGCCGCCAGTTGTGAGTCTACTTTCTCGTAGTTCTCGGTCATCTCGAGACTCCTGACTAAGGTTAGCCATTGACCTTCCTCTAGGTGTTTTCTCTTTATATATTATGTAGTTGTACATTTATACAGGATTTGATTACGTATTTTGTTGTCGATGTATTCTCCATATGTGCAATATTTCGCTGCACGTCTCAATCTGAGTGGCAAATTGTCGTACTGTCTCTCCAGTGTCTGTATTAACTTTCTGAAGGAGTGTCTTGTATTGGTTGTATCGACTTTCGGGAAAAAATAAGTGTTAAGAGCATCTATCGCTTTCTTGTAATCGTTAACACCTCCAGTCTCGGCCTGTAGGGTTTCCAAAATATCCTGGACATCAGTACTCGCCAAATGGAGTAATAAGGCACGTCTCGTTTGCTTGTTAGTTGTATGTTCTTCGTATATAATCAAGCCTTTTCCGTCGGCGAACAGTTCGAAAGCCGCTAACCCAGTGGCTTAG
Organism: Chrysogorgia sp. JL179-B06; assembly: GCA_035772405.1. Lineage (NCBI taxonomy): Eukaryota > Metazoa > Cnidaria > Anthozoa > Scleralcyonacea > Chrysogorgiidae > Chrysogorgia > Chrysogorgia sp. JL179-B06. The sequence continues at coordinate 1,163,932 of JAYKKM010000165.1, forward strand.
CCACTTTTGCTTCGTGGCAGAAATTTTGCTTCTTTGAAATTTGAAGTGTGTTTCTGTTGTTAATCCTGATGCTGATAGGCTTACCAATGCAATCAGTGTTCACAGTCACACACTCACATTATGTAGAATACATTACGCTTCCAAGACCCTTCTTTACCTTTAATTTTGACCAGCGTCAGCTCCTTGATGCCTGTAAAAACGACCAAAGGCTCTACTGCATTGAACGCAAATATTGTGATCCATGGTTATTTATCTTGTTGTCAGAATTTAGCAGGTTGGTCCAGAACGTCAGGTATATACAAATATTGTTATCAATTTTATTCAATTTTTTTTAACCGGCCAGTGCAGGTAATTTTTTTGGGAAAATTCCTCTGAGAAATCAGGTGAAATGTCCTCACAGGGCTTCGAAAATTCAACATTTTCTGGGGGAGATGCACCCATACCCCGTACATTGGTCGCAGCTAAATCCATGGCTCTACATCATATAATACTTGATTTCTAATCTGTTAAAAAATTGCTCCCCCCAAACTTTTTGATCCTAGCTACGCCACTGCGTTAACCAACATTTCCATCGTAGTCCGAGGGTGTTTTGATCTGTGAAACAGCCGAAAGCATTGATATACGATTTATCCTGTTATCTTCCATTGTCGTCGTAAATTGTCTTGCAATTCGATTGTTTTAGTCGTTCTTTTTCCCCATGGCCAATGTGATAGTTCTAGGAGTGGCCTGTCAAAATTAAATGTTGGAACGTATCCACTAGTCAACGTAAATCTCCGCACCCCCGGCTGGAATATACCGGGGCATTTGACTTGTACGTTCTTCCATATATATTTGACTTGTACGTTCTTCCATAGTTAATATAACCCTTCAAATGTGTTTTAAAGCCCCACACCCTGGGGGCAATTTTTGTAACTACCGCTGACTGTTAGTTTTTCAGTGTCTTGGACTTCAATACGTCATACTCGACCAGCTATCGTGAGATGTCGACAGGATTGCTAGGTATTCGAGAAGTAATCGCGTTAGATCGTGCGGGTACTGTTACACCAGGGTTTCCACTAGGAAGGATTTTTTCCTTTTTAAGGAAATGTTGACTACTTGAAGGAAAAAGGAACGAAAAACAAAATGGAAGGAAATATGAAGGAAATTTTGAATTTTTAAAGAAAAATGAAGGAAAATGTAATATGTGACTTTAGCATATACCAAAACAGTGAATAGCGCTTTTCTCGCAATCTGATTGGTTCCTCTAGCTCGGGATATCCTGCACTTTTCACAGTTTCGCAAAACAACATGGTGTCATTCTCTTGAACGATTTTCTTTTTACATAATGCAAGAAATTGGTAAAAGCAGGCAGGTAGAAAACAATTACTGTATGTAGGAAAATTATTTTAGGTAATATTTATGAAAAACAAGTTTCAAAGAGAGAATAGAAAGTGCTCAAAAATCCGCAGAACAACGAATGATATGCTCCGAAAACAAACTTGATTGAACGAACTGACTGTTGCATGTCAATTTTTGTTTAAATATTTTGAAAGAAAAGTGTTCTCCGTAGTTCATATATCGATATTCGCCTTCATATAGTTTGAGACAATTTGAATTGCCTTTCATATAGAATTTAATAACATTTACAAACATTAAAAATCATTTCAGTTACAACAAAACCAAGCAAAACGTAAATAATTAGTACGGTTTCGGCCATAAAGATTACCGCGATACACTGCCCAAGAAACTGGCGAGTAATGAACTGGATACTGAACAAATGACCTGGAAAACATACTACCGATTTTATAACAGTAAACACCCACAGAAATCTTTACAAATTAAAGGAAATTCAACGACTAAACACATGAAACTTTGTCATTGCACTGACCGAAATAAAAACGCTTTGAAAAGAACAATTACTGTCGTTTACTCGAATTCATTAGTTATCGTTTGTCCTCAGGTTTTCCCATGCACAGTATTAAAATATTTCCTTTGAGTTAAAATCCAGTGGTCTTTTGCCTTACTTTGATCCAACTTCGTAAGGTTTTCGAAACGACCGGCTGCTGTAAGCTTGTCAAAACTGATAAACAACTCCAAATATGGAAAGGCAAACTCCAAATATGGAAAGCCATATGGAAATGGCATTTTTTGACTTGCGTTTCGCACCAATTCCTGGCTAAATTATAATGAAACTAACCGAAATTTACTTATTTTTTATCAATTTGTTTTGGTATATGCTAAAACAATTATTCACCTCAGTGTCAGTGAATAGTGGTTGGATATTTACCTCGACGCTTCCCGTCTCGGTAAATATCCACCACTATTCACTTCCACTTCGGTGAATAATTGTTAAATATTGCATAATAAAGGTAATAATAGAAAAGTGGCATTTTTATTTTTAACAACGTTTGGAATACAAAGAGCCTGTGAACGAGTTTGGCTGCAGTCACCTGATTCACAGTCATATGACTCGTCCAGTCGTCCTTGCGGCGTGCTTCCGGCTTCGCAGTTCGCAAAACCGCGAAAATTCGGGGAACTTCGTATGAATCGGTTAGTTCAGTTAGTGTCATAATAATATTCCACTATTCCAGTTTCACATTTCACAATCCAGTTGACAGTTGTGCTAACTTAACAGAGCGTTAGGTCTTATCTGTGGTCTTATTTACGTCTAGATATTGCCAATATTGGACACCAACTTCCAAAAGGAAATTTTAAGAAAATCCTGAAAATTGTTGAAGGAAATTTTGTTCTAAATAAGGAAAAAATAAGGGAAAATCAGGAAATATTGTGCTGCAAAAGTGGAAGCCCTGTGCTCGACATTGTATTAATACCACAACATGCGAAGGAAGAGAAAAGAAGCAAGCCATCTATCGCTCTATGAAAGGTAAGCGTATTACATATTTTATCTATATTTTATCTGTCTTTGGTGATAATTTTACTTTCCTATTGATGTTAGTTCAAAATTATCATAAACAGCGCGGGTATACACTAGAACCTGCGAATTGTGTCAAAGACAACCTGACAGTGCTTTAAGTTAACTATTTCTGGTGTTAATCAAACGCTACTAATAAATACGTATACGCTACAACCCGTCCCCCAATTGCTGTTTGAAACTTAATGTACAGTACTTCTTTTAGTTCTAAATTACTTGAATTAGATAATAGCCACTTCATTTGCCAAACTAAACACATTTTAAGTGGACAATATCTCTCAGAGCTTTGTATTGTCTGAATTTAATTGTTTCATAGCACATCAAAATAAATACATGCAGCCCAAACTTTTTAATTTTTTAGTGCAGCAACAGAATAGTGGGGGGTCTACTGCTGTACCATCAATCACTAATAAATAAATTACTTTTATCACAATATTGATGACTTACGAAATAATCAATGCAGTATTTTGTATATAGACACCAAAGGCTGTTGAAGGAAGAAAGTGTATCTCTATCATACAACGAGTGTTCTTTAAAAAAATCAAAATTCGTTCAAATGTCTACGGATGGATATAGTGCAAATGTATAGGGGTCCATTCAAATTATATTTACTAAGACGTATTAGGGATTCTACTCAAATTGTTGGTGTGGATAGATTATATACAGTAAGTTGATAATTCTATACCCACATTGGACTACTGTGATGTGGAGCTGGCAGGAATATGGATAACTAAATATTGATGGTCATAATCAGAGGTCTCTATGCATGTCAGGGAAACTGATCTTTCCTAAGTCGGGACTTGAAACTGATTGGTTAATAGAAATCCTAAGTTTTGTACCTCTTGTATTAGAAGCAAGTTATATTGTGTCATGCTAGTTAAAAAGTAAGAGTAAAGATCATGCGTCTTGTGTGGAGCGTAGATTGAGTTTATGGTCAGCAGGAAAGTTTAAACAGCTAATCTCGGAAGGAAATTGTATTCAAAGCCATTTGTCCTCGAACTATAACTCACATAACGAAATCAACCACATTGCGAAGGGCTTTAATCGTTTAATGCTCCAAGGCAAAATACGTCAGGCGGTACGTCTCATTTCTATTGCAAATCAAAGGGGTGTTCTAGATCTCGACTTTCCAATACCAACAGGTGAAGATGAAGCTGGAAATATTAAGTGGAAAACAACTAGAGAAATTATCATTGAAAAGCTTCCTGTGAGCAAGATTCCAAGCCCTGATATTATTTTACCCACCACAGATTCTGAGAAGAGTCACTACGACCCAATCATATTTGAAGGTATTACAGGCGAAGTAATAAAGGAAACTGCCAATAAGATCCACGGTTCAGCTGGCCCATCAGGTGTTGATGCTTACCTGTGGCGTCGTTTCTGTTTGTCATTTAAAACCGCCTCGACTGACCTGTGCAACGCCCTTAGTGGAGTAGCAAGACGCTTGTGTACTTCGGTTGTTGACCCAGAAGGTTTATCAGCGTTTGTAGCATGCAGATTAATCCCATTGGATAAAAATCCTGGTGTACGTCCGATTTGGGTCGGAGAAGTACCAAGACGTATAATTTGCAAGTCCATCCAAAGATTAGTGCGAGATGATGTACAGAAAGCAGTTGGGCCTTTACAGACTTGTGCGGGCTATGAAGCTGGATGCGAGGCGGCAGTTCATGCTATAAATGAGATAATGGATTCTGACGAATGTGAAGCAATATTATTGGTCGATGCTACAAAGGCAGCTCTCCACAATATTCAAGTCATATGTCCAACAATATCGACGATCTTAAACAATACTTACCAGGCCCCTGTGAGGATGTTTGTTGTTGGAGGAGGAGAAATGTTATCAACTGAAGGAACAACTCAAGGTGATCCCTTAGCTATGGCGATGTATGGTTTGGCAATAACTCCACTGATCAAAAGTTTAAAGGTAGAAGAACCCGATGCAAGTCAAGTATGGTTTGCAGACGACTCTACTAATGCAGGAAAGTTAGAAGCGCTTGGGCGTTGGTGGCAACATCTTAAACTTGTCGGGCCGGAATTCGACTATCTACCAAATGCCAGTAAGACGACACTGGTGGTTAAAGAGGAATTCCATGAACAGGCAAAAGTTATATTTAAGACACCGACATTGAGATCACCACCTTGGGTCACAAAATGCTTGGTTCTGCGTGTGGAAAACGTTCATTTGTAGAAGAATTTAAAAGATGAAAGTAGAAGAATGGAAAGAAGAAATCCTGACGCTATCGAAAATTGCAGAAATGTATCCGCATGCTGCATATGCCGCCTTTTCACATTCCATTATTGGGAAATGGCAATATGTTATGCGAACGATCAATGACATTGGTAATCTGCTAGGTCCATTGGAGAATGCAATCAAAGAAAACTTCATCCCAGCATTATCTGGCAGAGGACCTTGTTCAAATGAAGAAAGAGCACTACTCTATCTACCTGCACGTTATGGTGGACTCAATGTCCCTAATCCCATGGATTGGGCAAACTTTCATCACGAATCATCCTTGAAGATCACTGATCCTTTGAAGAAGATGATTATTGACCAAACCACCACGTGCAAGAAAGTAGATCTACGAGAGATCAAGGCCAACTTGCGTAAGCAAAATAATCTCCACCACCTACAATCAGCGTCGCAAATCAGAGAACGTTTGCCCCCAACCAAACAACGGGTTATGGATTTGCTGAAGGAAAAAGGCTCATCCTCATGGCTGTCAGCTTTGCCATTGAATGATTGTGGCCTCAATTTAAACAAGAGTGAGTTCCGCGATGCTCTCAGTCTCAGATATGGTTGGCAGCTTAAAAATCTTCCCCAGTATTGTGTATGTGGAAAAGGTTTTTCGACCGAGCATGCCATGATCTCAGTCCACATGGAGGTATGGTCATAGCAAGGCATAATGAAATTCGTGACCTGACGGCCGAGTGGATGAATGAAGTATGTAGAGAAACTGAAACAGAACCCTTGTTACAGCCTTTAACAGGAGAAATCCTCCTCCCACGATCTGCTAACAGACAAGATGATGCTCGAGTTGACATCAAAACAAAAGGTCTCTGGAGCCGATTTCAAAGCGCATTTTTTTATGTAAGGGTCTTTCACCCAAACGCGCCAAGTTATCGTAACACCAGTGTCTCTGCCTTATTTCGAAAACATGAAATGTCCAAGAAAAGGGAATACGGTGATCGAATACGGGAAATCAAACATGGTTCGTTTACACCTCTGGTCTTTTCAACAACAGGTGGTTGTAGTAAAGAAACGAGCATTATATACAAGAGATTGGCTGAGCTTCTAGCCAACAAACGAAAAGCAATCATTTTCATTGCTGAGATCGACTATTTCATGTATAAGAGGATCACGCAGATCGTCACGATGTGTGACTAACACGAATATAGCAACTGAGGTTGCAGAAAGCTGTAATATATGCGAATAAATTATGTTAATAAAAGTATTTAAATACGGGACTTCGCTTTGACGAGGTCTTGTTGTACAGCGTATAATGGAGTACGTACGATACATGGCCTAGTCGGCAGGATTATCCAATCCATCGAGCCAAAGTTTGGAAACCAAAAGCCAAAATAATTGGTATTTCTTTGAGAAGAAAGACTGATGGAGCGAATTATTGGTTCAGTTCCTCAAATAGATTGGCAAAGCAACGATTTACCGGGAGCTTGGAATGCGTTCAAAGAACACTCTGATTTTATGTTTGGAGGCCCGCTGAAAGATTGCTCAGAAGCTGAAAAAAGCAACTACTTGATGACCTGGGTAGGGCAGAAAGGACGAGAGATTTATAAAACATTTTCATTAACTGCAGATGAGAAGAAGAAGCTCGATGTTCATTATGAGAGGTTCGAAGCTCATGTAAAGCCGAAGTCAAACCAGGTGTTTCGCTCGTTACTTGTTTCATGTTAAAGTACAAAGAAACGGAAGAAAAGTTCGAAAATGTTGTGACCGAACTGAAATTGTTATCCCGAGATTGTGGATATCAACAAGCAGAAGTAATGGTTCGGGACAGGATTGTGTTTGGAGTCAAATCCTCGAAGGTTCGAGCCAGGTTAATTCAAGAAGGATCTTCCCTGACTATGGAAAAGCCATTGACATTGGGCGTACGATGGAAATTTCTGAAGCTCAGTTAAAAACTATGTCCGGAGACGACTCAAAGATTTATGGCATAAATCCAAAATATTCAAAACAAAGGCGAGAGATGTCCTTCGGGAGACGACAAAAGCAGTCAAGCGGACGATCGTGTGGAAAATGTGGTTATAGTCACGCTGATGCTGATGACAAATGCCCTGCGAAAGGCAAGCAGTGTAATAAATGTCATAAATACAACCATTTCGCGAAAAAGTGTAAGACGACCAGGAGTGCTAGTATAAGCAAGGAAAATAAAAAGGTCCACGGTGTTGAAGAAGAAGAGCCAATTAATTAGTGACGATGATTTCATGTTTGTTGACTGGATAGAGTCTACTATCAATTCAGTAGATAAGACCAACGAATGGTATGATATATTGACTATAAAGAACCATTCAGTCAAGTTTCAGTTAGATACTGGAGCCAAGTGTAATACGATCTCTACCAAGGTATACAAGAGATTAGATAATATACCTAAGTTAAAGAAATCGGACACGCCACTTAAATCGTATTCGGGACACCCAATTGTTGTGCTAGAAACTGTAGTTTTACCAGTTACCTGCAAGAGCAAAACCTACAATATCAAGTTTTATGTAGTGGGTGTAAAGGCTTTCCCAGTTTTGAGTGCAGAGACTTGCAAATAACTTAATCTGGTTAAGAGGGTGCATGAAATTTCAAAGGAAAGTCCTGATGCTAAGAAAACCGCATTAATTGATCTTAAAAAAGATTACCCTGAGCTGTGTGAAGGATTAGGTTGTTTCCCTGGGGAATACTCCATTCAGCTACAAACAGATGTAATCCCAGTTATTCATCCACCTCGTAAAGTCCCCATCGCATTAAAAGATGCAATTAAAGTATAGCTCGACAGAATGGAGACAGAAGGGGTGGTAGTGAAAGTTTCCGAACCTACCGAATGGGTAAATAGCATGGTTACCGTGGTGAAACCAAATGGGAAGTTGAGAATATGCATTGATCCCCGAGATCTAAATAAAGTTATAGAAAGGGAACATCATCGAATGAAAACCATTGAGGAAGTTATAGGGCAAATGGCAGGTGCCATGGTTTTTTCTGTTTTAGATGCCCAATCAGGATTTTGGCAAATCCGCCTCGATGAAGCTAGTTCTAAATTGTGTACATTCAACACACCGTTTGGCCGCTATCGGTTTACCAGGTTGCCGTTCGGAATAAAGTCGGCACCGGAAGTGTTTCAACGAGCAGTGTCGCAAATGCTGGAAAACTTACCCGGAGTAGATGGCATTATGGATGACATCATCGTGTGGGGTAAAGATGCGAAGCAACATGACGAAAGGTTACGAGGAGTCTTAGAACGAGCCAAGAGATATCAGCTGAGGCTTAATTTGAAGAAATGCAAAATTCGACAGTCCCAAGTTTCATATGTTGGTCATCTGTTAACAGCTGGAGGTGTGAAGGCTGATCCAGAGAAGGTTCGAGCAGTGTCCGAGATGGAACGACCAGAAGATGTCAAAGGAGTTCGCCGATTTTGGGGATTTATCCAATATCTCAGCAAATTTCTACCAAGGTTGTCAGAAGAAAGTGCACCTTTGAGAGAGCTTGTTGAGAAAGAGACGGCATGGCATTGGGATAAGAGCAAGGAAGATAGCTTTCAAAAGCTAAAAGAACTTTCATCGTCAACTCCGGTTCTGCAATACTACGACGTAAAGAAACCAGTAAAGTTGTCAGTTGATGCAAGCAGCAAAGGTCTTGGAGCAGTCCTTTTGCAAAAAGGAAAACCAGTGGCGTATGCTTCCAGAGCAATTACGACCGCACAGCAACATTATGCACAGATCGAGAAATAACTTCTGGCTATAGTTTATGGTTGTCAGAAATTCCACCAGTATGTTTATGGCCGAGAAGTAGAAGTGGAGACGGACCATAGACCACTGGAAAGTATTTTCAAGAAACCGTTGTATCAAGCTCCTTTTCGTTTGCAGAAAATGTTATTACAGCTGCAGAGTTACGTCCTGAAAGTTGGCTACAAGACTGGTAAAGAAATGTACTTGGCTGACACCCTAAGTCGATCAAACCTGAAAGAAACCCAAGAAATCTTGGTTCCAGATCTGGATGTCAATATGTTATGGTGGATATGGTTGCAATGTCACCAGAAAAGTACAAATAATTCCAAGATGCAACAAGTCAAGATCCTGTACTAGACTGCTTGAGAAGCCAAGTCTTGAAAGGATGGCCAGATAGCCAAATAAAATGACCCTATGAGATCAGAAATTATTGGACTTTCAAAGAAGAAATCTCCTATCAAGATGGTTTATTATACAAGAGCCACAAAATCATCGTGCCGAAAGTCCTCAGATCCCAGATGTTGAGCCAAATACACGAATCTCACCTGGGTATAACCAAGTGCAAACAACGCGCAAGAGAACTGTTGTTTTGGCCTGGTATGGTTTCTCAAATTGAAGAGCAAATCGCAAAGTGTGAAGTCTGTGCCACCCATCAAGCAGCAAATGCCCGTGAGCCAATGGTACTGCAAGGATGTCCAAATCGACCATGGGAAATCGTAGGCTGTGACTTATTTGAGTTCCGTGGTTGCCATTACCTACTTTGCGTAGATTAGTATTCGAAATGGCCTGAAATAGCGAGATTAGAAGATCTTAGCAGCAAAACTACCGTTGCCCACATGAAGAGTATTTTCGCGCGTTATGGCATACCAGACATTGTGCGAAGTGATAACGGTCCACAGTTTGCAAGTGGTTATTTTGCAGATTTTCAGAAGGAATATGGATTCAAGCATATTACGTCTAGTCCACGGTACCCGCAGTCTAACGGAGCGGCTGAAGGAGGCGTGCATACAGTTAACAACTTATTAAAGAAAGCTCGTGATCCATATAAAGCTTTGTTGGATTACAGAACGACACCACTAGAAGGAAATGGTTTATCTCCCTCACAGTTTATGGTGAATCGACGACTAAATCAACTCTTCCTGTGAAGAAATCACTTCTGATGCCTGACAATGCAGAGGAAATCAAGCGTGCGTTGGAGAAACAGAAATGGATCCAAAAGACGATTTATGACAAAGGATGCAGTAAAGAATTGCCATCACTTGAAACCGGCCAGAAAGTCCGAATGCAGAAAGATGACAAATGGGTTCCAGCCACCGTAATCAGTAAACATCATACGCCTAGATCCTATGTGGTAGAAACCGAAGGTGGATCTTCCTACCGACGAAATCGCCGCTATCTTAGAGAGAATCGAAGTATAAGCAAACCAACGGAATTCAACGAAGTTTGTTCCTGAAGTTTCGGGTTCCTGTTCCTGAAGTTTCGGGTTCACAACCACCACTGGATGCTGGACACTCAACAAACTTAGAAGACCCATCTGATGACGTAGTACGAACTCGCTACGGAAGAACAGTCGTCCCGCCAACAAGATACCAGTCTAATGATTTTAGAAATAATGTTAGAAATACCAAATAGGTACATTGAACTTTTCGCTAACCGTTGCATGCTGCATTATTTAGTTATTTCTTTATTTCTCTTTTTTAAAAAAAAAATAACAAAACAAAATTATAGGTATATATACATTTGTCGCTGATACACAAATGAACAACTTTAGTTTACTTATATTTTTTATTTCATAAATATACTAGAATCATATTTAATTTAAGGAAAAGGAGATGTAATATATGCGAATAAATTATGTTAATAAAAGTATTTAAATACGGGACTTCGCTTTGACGAGGTCTTGTTGTACAGTGTATAATGGAGTACGTACGATACAAAAGCAATCTGTTGATTAATTAGTTATGCAATTCTGATTAACTATTTTTATAACATTGAACAAAATTTTTGAACAGTTTTAGAACATTTTTTATAACACTTTCTATTTTTTTCAATGATCAGATGTTAATATTGTATTCTATTTTTGTTGGATCTTTAATAAAGTTATCAATTATTAAATTATTAAAAAAAAAAATGCACATATAACCTATATTCAGGATGCCATCCCTAGTCTGCTTGTCGACAATGATCAAGCTAACACAGTACTTGTTCAATCCCTAACAATTTCTACAGACATAGTGGTGTCAACATACCCAATGTGAACATAATAATAAAAAGCTGTATTTTACTATGACAGAATAATTAGTTGTGAACCACTAGGCCAGCTAAGTACTGTAGTTCTAACATGTTCCATAATGGATGGAGTACTGTAAACACAGATTAAACAATAGAATACGCTTGCCCAGGTCTCTATAACGTTTTCAAAAACTCATTAATAATTCATAAACCAATAATCCAATCTTGCGCACGAATTCAGTCACGTGCATGTGTCTTTATACTAGCCAAAGCACACTTGGTCATGCTTCTGCACACAATAGACCTTTGTTATTTAAATTAGATAAATATTTTTATATAAAGATTTTTATATAAATAATTTTATATAAAGATTTTTTATATAAAGATTTCTATATAAATATTTTTTGTATAAACATCGTATTCTTACATTAACATAATTATAGTGTCAACACATAATGATAATTCTCGCACAACATCATTCAAATTTAAGAACTACCGCGATCTAGATCTTTACAAGTATCACGTTTCAGCAAAATTGAAAGTACAATTATTGAACATACAACTCGACATGTTCATGTTAACATTTGATACCCTCTCACCTTCACTCGCTGGCATCGGAAAATTACTCAACATTTCGTCGGGAACGTCAATTTCAAAATCAGCCAAACTGAAGTCTACTAAATCCTTACATTCTTCGTTCAAATCACTGTTCGCCCTCTCTGTTATATTCCGTGGAGGTCCTAAAATAGTATTCACACGCTTTTCTTGCTCTTCGCTTTATGGTTCTCGAAATCTTCGCTTTGTAGGCATATCAAAGACAAACGCTGCCGAGAATGTAAGCTTCGGCATTACCACGCCTCGGCATTTAAAATTAATATTCAAATGTTTGCTAGACGACAACCAAGTTGCTATTCCCTAGAGATTTTATTTTCCATTTAAAATCCATGTTTCTCATTCACAGTTTTTGAAGCTATTCAAAAAACTCGCATCACGTGTTTTATCAGATATAAAACACTCAGGCTACGCCCTCGTGTTTTATATCTGATAAAACACTGTAGCTCGTTTTTTAAATAGTACATCGAAACCCGAGTGACGTATTAAAAACACAAGAGAAGTTTAGGGAGAAGACGAACCGCCGAGGTGAGTGCTTTCCCAACTTCTCGAGTGTTATTATTACTTCACGAGGGTTTCGATCACGTTATAGAGACCCAAGCAAACGTATTCTATTATTTTTATAAAATAATTTAGAAACAATTTCTTATACTTTGGATAATTACGATATATAGCGCTTTGATTTTGATTGAATGCAAATTCTCATTAGTTACTGACGTCATTCCGGTCACCGTAGCGTGATCGAGACTGGCAAGCTGACCAATCACAGCGTGCGTAGAGTAAAATTATTTTGTAATTATATATGGAATACATGCCAGTATACAAAACATGGACGTCAAGATCATATCGACGTCAGAAACATAATATTCCTGGTTGAAAAAATTATAACCTTCTTATTGCCAGTGATGGCCTCTAACCATTGAGCCATCTAGATTCAAATGAAGAGAGTTTACAATGATGTACTGGTTCTAATGATCAGCAGTTACTATATATAGATATATCAGTAATGATTTTATGGGTGTGTTAATATATACACTGCTGTTATATCAATAGAATCAGGTCATCAATGTAACCTTCACTTGCCATCTGAGTTTTGGTAGCTGAATGGTCAGAACATCAAACTGGAAAGTTATCCCTGTCCGGGACACAGAATAATTTTTCTGATGATATTATGAGCTTGCTTGACAATCATCCATGTACTGTATCGTCTGTTCCCCCCGAGCTCTCCCTTGTTCACTACAGCAGTGTATATATTAACACTAACAAGTATACAGTAATGCTTGTTTATTGCTACAACAGTGTAGGCCAGGCCCAGGTCATATAAACACATCAATAGTATGCATGTTTATTCACCCTAAACTACTGTATAATGGACTAATTATCAAGCATATAGTATTTATAATTTTAATCAAATAATAAACACACTGTACATGCAATTCCAAAATTGGTACTACCACTTACTATATATTGAAGTATTATAAAGAACAAATGGTATATATTTTAAACTGCATGGATTTCATTCCAACTGTCAAAATATTATACATATATATTTTGAAAATTCTAAACATTCAAAACATTACACACCTTCAAATGTTTCCAAATCTCTCTGTTAGGTATTTCAAAATTGCATCCGATTATTTTTTGAGGAAATGGCTGGTTTTTATGGCATATAACTTTCGCCATCGGTGAATGTCGGCTTCTTCCGGAAAGCGGTTTGTCGCGCTGGCGTCAATGGACCCTTAACCTTATAGCAAAAACCGCAATGCATTCTGGTAGTTAGATATCACTTCACTTTGATGTGAAATGGACGCCGCAAGGCGAGCACGTGAGGCTAAATCGAGAGTTGGCACTATGGCCGCCATATTGAATTATAACCCCCCCCCCCAAGCATTGGAACGAGATCACCCGAGAACCGCGTGGAAATTATATTCTGTATTTGTTGGTCGATTTTGTCTTTAAATTTCCTTTAAAACATTCTGTATATTTAATAGTATATGATTCTGAATGCATCGTTAGTTATTTCGTCAGCAGCTTATAAATCGAGTTGCATAATTTTCCGCAACTTCCTTGTTATTCGTTATATTATTTTCTCCCTTTACCGTTTCCCATCTCTCAAAAGCGTCGTGTAAGAAAACTTTTGTCTTCTAGAAGCATCTGTAGTACTCTTTTATTTCGACCTGATGGTTTTTTGTAACACAACCTTCGACTTTGGAATCCTAATACCTCAAGTACTGGCCCTCAAGTCGAACCATTACGGTAAAGGGAGAAAATAATATAACGAATAACACGCAAGTTGCGTAAAATTATGCTACTCGATTTATAAGCTGCTGAAGAAATAACTAACGATGCATTCAGAATCATATACTATTAAATATACAGAATGTTTTAAAGGAAATTGAAAGATAAAATCGACCAACAAATACAAAATATAATTTCCACGCGGTTCTCGGATGATCTCGTTCCAATGCCCCAGCTCGGTTAGAATTAAATATGGCGGCCATGGTGCCAACCAGGTGCCAACTCTCGATTTAGCCGCATGTAGGCGAGCATTTTACGCGGAAGAAGAATTGGCCGATTTACAGGACTTTTTGTTTTGCGAGGAGGAAATTTAATCATTTCTATGAAACAAGGAGCTCCTTAATTACATTCTGTAGAAAAGGTAAATAAATCGCTGGTGCCATTGTCGAGCAAATTGAATTCGCAGAGGTTGAAGAGTCGAATGCTGTTCGAACAAAACATTCTGTAACCAAGGCGTTTCTTCTTGTTGCAAGGTACTGTATGTAGGACCTACATACGATTATACGTGGACTCTTCTCTATTTTGAAAGAAGTTTTACCAGGGTATGTTTGCTTTTGAGCGTAACAACTCCTCTTCTGAAACGTGTATTACGGCCGTACGATTATTGAACCTTTAACTTGCAAATATCATGTGTCGAACATTCATTATACTGAAGTTTGCTGTTGAAGCTTTGCATTTCTTACTCGTGCTTTGCCGTATTTAGAACTGGCCGTATATTTTTCATTTAGTTAAGGATTTAACTGGTTAATCATGCCCAATATTAAGTGATGCAAGATTGGATATCGTGTCGATTCACATGGGAAGAAGGTCACTTTTCATGGTATTCCGATAAAGGACCCAACTTGAAGATGTATTTTATTTTTTTGAAAATAACTGCATGTGGTTGTGGCAGACTTACCTTTCCAATTTGTTTGTCTGATATTTCTTAATACCACTTTTCCAGACGTGGCTCGTGAAAATCCGAAGAAATGTTTCAGTATTTTCGAATCACAATCACAGAGATTCAGACCAACTGATTTTCGTGTGAGCATATCAGGTCGCCGCTCACTTAAAGATGAAGCTGTTCCTTCAATATTTCCATGACAATTCGTCCACGGTTTTAGAAAGATTACTATTTTCAATTCGGAGACTATTTTATTCCTCTTGTAGTAGTGAAATGTACACACTTAACTCGCGGCTGTTTTCATCTCGTGGCACTACAACGTCTATAGTCGTTCCCCATCCGCAGGACAGGGCTATCGCAGGCTCTGGGAACGAGATTGTCTCGTTCTGGGTACGAGGCATTGAACTATATTTAGACTAAATATAATTCACGTAGACTATAAATGAAATACAGTTCGCTTAGACTAATGAAATGTAGTTCACTTAGACTAAATATACTTAGATTAAATATAAAAAAAACAAAAATAACATAAACAAATAAATAATAGAGTTAACCGTAAGGGAACTGTGACAAGAAAATAAATACGCTCTGCACTATTCAGTCCCTAACATAATCCTAACCCAACCTCGTACACAGGGTCTCATCTCCGCTCGCCGGGCGGTGGCGAAGCTGGTCCCAAATGGGAGGTCATGCTAACTAATAATCCGAGCGCCAAAGGCGCGAGGCTTTCTAGAGAGGTCCGAGGGCATGCACCCCCGTAAAATTTTAAAATATAGATTCCCGTAAATGGCATTTCCTGCATTCTGAGCGGTGATTTTTCAGCTCAGAAGTTTATAAAATTTCCTTTTTTGGAGCATTCTTAGGAACTAATGCAAATAAAAATCAGGCGTCGCACGCAGGCTAGCCCGATCTCAGCTATCCCAATGCATAACGCCTGACACGCAGACAACATTTTAATGTAAACAGTAAACACGGCAATGCTATTTTTTCTAATATTTGCAGTTCGATTGAAGATCTTCGTGTGTCAAAACTTTTATAAAAATCAACGGCAAGGTATACGAAATATATCTTTTACGAAATTATATCGCTTTAATGGGCATAAAAGCATTGAATCACCGGGTAAACGTCGAATAGATCTTGAAGCCATGTCCTTTGATTTTAATTTAAAGACGAGTTTTGGGTACTTAATACTCGCTTACGCATTTTCTCATATAACATCTGATATTAACATTTTAAGTAGACGAAACGTACAGCGTTCGATGCGCCAGATTCAAGTGATCATTTCGATAAAGAATTTATTTAAATCGGACAAAAATAACGGATACCGCCGTCAACACAGCATAATAATATTTTCCTGTCTTTCGCCCTTCGGGGCTGTCCATTCCGTCTTCATGATTGATCTCTCATCCGTGCTTCTCTCATCTGTGCTTCTCTCATCTAGTCATCTTGGAGAGAATCTTTGCAATGGTTTGCCGGTTTACAATTCTCGGTAAACATTTTCAACTGCGATTCATTGCCAATAAAACGAAAGAAAGACGAGTGGCCAAGATCTGGCATTGGTCGCTGTCCAACTGGAAGATTTTTCTCGTCTATGTTTTGCACCGAAAACGGTTTTCTAAGCAGTTCACAAACAAGGGCTGTTTGGACCGAATCAGAGAGCTCGTTGATGCCATGATAAATCAAGGATCTCCTTAAACAGACGTAATGTGCAGTCAGGCCATAGTTGGTCAGGAGGAAAGCTAATATTTTGGGCTATCAGGCTATGCTCATGCTCATCCGAAAAACATGACCAGCTTGTCTAAAATAGGCAAACTGAGCATGCGTCAAGTACCGTCAACCAATAATATTTCGAGAATAAGCATGACTGTTCGCATGGCTATTCATGCTATTCACAAAGAGCATGACTTGGGCCGGGGCCAGGCTGAACAAAAGAGCCTGGGAACGAAGACGGCGGATTTTAGACGCCCGATCAATCAGGGCCGGATAAGGAGCGAGAATATCCGCGTAATATGCGTGAACTATTGTTACTTGTTCTCTTCGAAATGCACACTACTTCAAAGTTCTAAGGAGAGATTTCAAATAGTGTAAATAAAAACAATCAAAACTACACATTTTCAGGAAATTTTTAGTCATGCTGAGCATGACTAGCATGACCGCTAGCTTCGCCACTGGTGTACCGCCTCGCAGAAGTTGGTTTTTGATGGAGAAGGCAAGCCTCCATACCAAGTTGTTGTTGCTGGAGAGATGGTCAAGTGTGGATGCGCGAAGTACAAGTCAGCTATGATTTTCTGTCATTCCCTTGCTGTCGCTCAGAATGAGTTATTTTTACAGCAGTTCCTATCCCTTGTGACTAATTGCGGAAAATCTGTCGAAGTCTGCTTGGAAGAAACCAACTACCCAGAGAAAAGCAAAGGAAAGGCAAATGTATGCCCACCCCCTCTTCTGGCCATTCGCGAGAGATCCACCGCTACAATCGTGACGACCGCTATATCTGATTCTTTTGATGCAGCAGCAGCCCTGATGGAATTATCTGGAAGAGAGCCAGCATCCAGGGAAAATAATCAGTTCAGTCTAAAAAAACTCGCGGGAACACAAGTTCGAATGTGCTATGGCTGTGGGAATCCAATGCGTGTTCTCGCTCCGCAGGTGCCAGAGCTTCCGCACGATTTTTGTATTGTAAGCAAAGAACATACAGTATACAAGGGAACCGATGGATCGACAAATGTGACAAATGACTCTCTCAGAACTTGCCACTACCACTTTGTATCAGGCCATGTAATTAAGAAGAAACAAAGATTTTAAACCTTGGATGCTGCATATTCCAGAGACTCTAAGGCCAGAACTAACACATGTTCACCGTGCGTGGCTCGATATGAAGTTCTAATAACATTATTGAATATTATGAACAAATTAGCCACAATTGTCATGTGACGTTGTGTTCTTGTTAATGTTCCTGTTAACGATTTGTATTTATAATATGAAATACGTTCATCTACAAGCTAAATGTCAGGTATATGTGTTTCAAACAGCTCTGTAGCGCATTATAATATTGATAAAGTAATATTTGAAGATTACAGTACTGCTTGTTTCCGCGGTTCCGATTTTGGTTTCGTTCGTTTCGGTGGTTTCGTTTCGCCGTTCCGGGTTTTAGTACATGCCTTGATCATTTGGTAGTGTATGTATACTATAAGCGGATGATACACAGTACAATTTATTCAATGGATTGTTTATAGATATTATTTATCATAGAACACAGATTTATTAACACCGTATTTACATATATTTTCACTGATTTCATATCAAGTTACAAGTCTAGTGTCTGTTTTATTGCGGATGACCTGTTTTAATATCTTAATATTTTAGATCTGACGCATCTGGAAAATGTTTATATAACTCTGTGTCCTTAGCAATGGTAGGAGATAATTATCTTGTTGAAAGTCTGAGGTATCCATTGATTTTTTAAATTCCAATTTTTATTATAATCTTCTGTCATGTAATACCATCTATGCAAAGCACAAGAAGCTGTTCACATAACTTCTCCTTACAATACAAAATTGTATTGTATCTGTATTGTATTGTCTTGTATTGTTTTGTATTGTATTGTATTGTATAGTAATGTATTGAAATGTATTGTATTGTATTGTATTGTATTGTATTGTATTGTATTGTATTGTATTGTATTTTATTGTATTGTATTGTATAGTATTGTATTGTATGTAAGTAAGGGAGAACTGAAGGTACGTGTACTAGTGCGTGATCCAAAACTTTGTTCGTTTTGTTGGTACATCTGCGGAGGGAAATTTGGAAGCCTGTTTCCAATTCTGAGGAAAAAAAATAGGGCTAGCTTACTTTCTATTCCTCGTTCTCTCTTCTGTCACAAATCTATAAATCATTATATACGTTCCTTATCCAAGACTGTGGAGTGGAGTAACGTTTTAAGTTTATTATTTAATAAACACGTCAATCCTTGTGTTCTTTTAAACAATTGCATCTGATGATCTACACTGTACATCCACTGTATATTGTTTAGTTTTTGGAAGGTAATGTCATTGAACTGTGTGAGGTTATTTTAAACTAAAACCATTTTGATGCCAATTGTCTTTGGGGTTTCTCTAGGAAAAGGAATCTATCACAGATAGCTCTCACAAACAAACTCAAATCATAGCATCTGACTGGAAGAGAGCGGGGGGGGGGGGACGTGTAGGGGCGGGGGGGGAGGCAAGGGGGGGGGTCAGCAGGTCCTTTGACCAGGGGCCTACGGCAAAAGGGGTAACAAATCAAAATGAGTATATATAATACATTATATTAAATGTGGAAACGATTTTAAGCAAAAAAATCTGAATGTGTTTTAACATTATTCATTGCAGTTCATTGATTCTCTGATGGCTCATATTTGTAATGGACACCGTGAGCCGTCATCGGGTTTCTATTGAGGGCATTTATCACTGCGATCAGTGCCATGGCGGAAGGGGGGCCCCACAAACAGGGACCGCAATTAATTAGGGCGTACGCTGTTGTGGCAAACTAGCTCACTTTCATTAGGTACTATAGAGTTGGCGAAGCATAATAAATAAATTAAACAAAATATGTTTTCACCAAAGACCAAACATTTCTTCTCGCTGTAAATATTGATGGTATGGCCCAGGACATGCACAGCATCTATGAATTTCCGTCTCTTCAAAATGTTAAAATTCAAACTTGTTGAATTACCAAATTTAATTTGTAAGGAGAAAATATATGAATATTAACATGCAGCACATGCGTCTTATGGTAAATCATAACTGGCTGATAATTTACTGCTTCGTTATATACCGAGATAATATTAATCATATTTTGACCAAAACTATGTATTTTCAAAAATGATCTGAGATAACCCATTTAAAAAATTTGAGTTGAAGACCATTGATATTTTGCTCAAAAGTGACTGCTCTCAAAATTTGGCGAAATGCAGTTATTCAGATATTTTCGCAAGGCCCCTCCCCCATAGAATTTGCTTGTCATCACTTTTCTCTACGATAAGTTCCCAAAATTGGACGCCCTATTAAATGATCTGCATGATCCCTAGCCCACTTAACTTTTATTTATTTTATATATGACTCTGTTTCTACTGTTGATGTGTGCTAGTCCAAGTCGGAATTATTTGTAGGCTAAGCTGATGCTTTTTGAAATATGCCGCAAACAGACAAAATTTCTTTGTTTCCGTACTGTTAACTTATTTAATACTTTACAGCTGAGATTGGTTGGTTCTCCAAAATTGGGTGGGGGGGGCGGGGTGGCTGATCGCACATCCCAGAAATGTTTTTCGAAAATGTTTTGATGTAGGCTACAGGAAAATGTTCTATCCATGCCCCTGTCAAAATTACCACTTGAGTGGTTTTCTACTTTTCTAGCAAGGGACTTATCCACCGGGAATAAGCTATAAAGGCTTCGTTATAACCAGCCCCAGATCTTGTGTTTTACATGATACATCCGTGACACTTTACAAGTTCTATTCAAATGAAATTAGAGGTCTACCAGCGCATCTTTATAAATCATGCTATATTTTAAGCGAAACACAGCCATATAAAAATGTATGTGTAGTATCTAGCGATGTTCAAAGTTCAGAACACATTTAATCAAAATGTATTCATAATAAACTATCAATTTTCTTTGTGTGTCTTGTGCTTTTCATGTTATTTTCATGCATTGCTTCTTAATTATTAGCCTGCATGTGTCTCGAAATAAAACACGTCTTTAAACAAACCCGAAACAATCAACAAGGCAGACTTGGAAATCACCATAAAAGTTTAAGACAATCATGTAAAGAGCAAACTTAATTCTTAAGAGACTACATAGGACACACCTGAAAAAGCTAAAACGAAAAACAGCCAATAAACAGAGAATCGGCACTCTGACGGCTACCTGCGAAATGTATCGCCGTGTGATTAACAATTCGTATTCCCCGGCATTCTCATTCGACTGTTTGATCATCCTCAGAACTAAAAACAACTATGCCCATGACTATAAACAGTCATACCTTTTGATATGTAATTACGCAAACTCTTTAATAGTCTCGTTGATACAAACAATACGTCGAGGTGGCTACCCCAGAAACACTCTCTAGTGGTGTGTAATGACAACAAAACATTGAAAACGCGAAGTTGTTTTTAATTCAATTAAAATATCACGTAGTAGGGACTACATTTTCTAAGCCACAACATCGATGGTCTACTATATACAATTCCTTATAGTTAGCTACGTCACAGAACACGCTTAACGGCGACATGGTTCACAGTCTGTGTTTTAATTAAAATTTACACAGACTATGACGTAGGCTATACTTAAGTTATACATGGTCTTCATCCTTAGTAGTAGCCAGTAGTCACATGTACGCATTGCTTGTTATACCTAATTTAATTCATAATGACATTACAAATTGTCCCTGGTCAAATGTCTTTCTGCTCATTTAAATAACTTTTGACCAAGCTTTAAATAAGTGTTTCGCACTCCTTCAAAATTTGAAAACAAAAAATATAAATTTTTAAAACGTGAAATTTTTGAAAAAAAAATTTATACAGGTTGAACAGTTATTAGTTGTGATAGGCAATCATTTATAACATAAACGAACTAGACATATGTGAGAACTTCAAAACATTAACACATTGTGTA
Source organism: Chrysogorgia sp. JL179-B06 (assembly GCA_035772405.1). Lineage (NCBI taxonomy): Eukaryota > Metazoa > Cnidaria > Anthozoa > Scleralcyonacea > Chrysogorgiidae > Chrysogorgia > Chrysogorgia sp. JL179-B06. The sequence continues at coordinate 1,185,462 of JAYKKM010000165.1, forward strand.
TATGGAACTCGCTGATTTCACAGT
>JAYKKM010000166.1:0-87500 GCA_035772405.1 Chrysogorgia sp. JL179-B06
GACTTCAATTTTGTAGTGTCCGTAACTACACTATTTGTTTTTCATTGACTTCTCTATATATTCTATCTTAATATGTTCTATGTATCACATATTAATCTCGTAATACTACCGTAGCAACCATACGTACAGATGCAGATTTTGTAATAACTGTTTTGCCTTCATCACATTAAATGGGCCAGTTTCTGTTCAAATATTTTAGTATGCCTTAACACTGTGTTTGCATAATCATTATATATTTACATAGTTTCGTCTGTAAACTGCCAATGGCATGCATCTATGCATTGCATTCCTAATTTTATACATTAATTATTTTTCTATCTTTGTCTCGTGTCTTAAGTTGCATTGACCAATGAACTTATTTCTCTCAGCTCTCCGACTCTTTAGTATCACTCTTTGGTGAACGGAATACCCCAACAGGCTAGAAGCCCAATTGATAGGGGTTCCGAGGGCCTACGATTTAAGGTCGTTATCCGAGAAGACCCGAAAGTCTTACCATTTGCTGATATTATTGCAAAGGCAGCACTTTCTCCTCGATTATTTTTAAGACCCTGAGTGGAGGTCCGACCCAGGATTATTTTTAAGACCCTGAGTGGAGGTCCGACCCAGACACATGCGTACCTATTTTTTATTAAAGCACGAGATTTGGCATGTAGATAGAGTTAAGCTAGCGCTAATGAATTTCTGACATAGAGATAATGCAGATTTCTTCCTGGTTGCCACAAAATCGAGTTTTTCTTCCAATTTACCTATTAAAGTACTATAATATAAAAAGGTGAAAATTCAAAATTCACTTCTAGCGAATATCACCCATATGATTAGAAAGTTCACAAAAAACTATATGAAGCGGACATTCAAGCGGGTTGTACGATAATCCAAGATCGTTTTGAGTTACAGAAGGCTAAACCCGCTAAAACAAGTACTGTATTTTGTAGCATTTTGCGGTATTTTACACATTTTTGAGCGTTAATAACTCAAAATAGGCTTAGAAAATCGTCCTACTCGTTCGAATGTCCTTCATATAGTTTTTTGCGAACTTTCTAATGATATGAGTGATATTTGCTAAAAGTGAACTTTGATTTTTCACTTTTTTATAAGATAGTACAGTACTTTAATAGGTAAATTGGAAGAAAAATTCGATGTTGTAGCAACCAGGAAGAAATCTGCGTTGCCTCTATATCAGAAAATCATCAACTCTAGTAACTCTATCTACTTGCCAAGTTTCATGCTTTTATCACAAAATGCACAATTGAGGCAAAATTGGGCTTAACCGTCGGGCTAAAGGGGCGTTTAGACACTGCGATTAATCGACTTATACTTTAGATGCATGTTAAGGAGAAAAACTGTCAGCGAACGATTTGTGGGCTCATAAGCCTTGCTCTTCCTATTTCTCCTCACTTAATTACCATACAGCTAAACCAGAAATTGGCCCGATTAATAGTAATGTTGAGATAGGGTTTACAAAATTAAGATTTTGTAAATCGTCTACACATTCATCAGCCCTCCCATTACAAACACCTAAGTAACTAGCATGTACCAGCGTGACTAACCACCGTTGAAATAACTACCACCATATGTTGTTTAATCTATCGATACCATTACTGCTATCACCACTGCATGTCATTAACCGACTAGTATCATATGCATCATGAAGAAATGTTCAAACACATACATCCTAAATTGTGACCATAGCCCGTGTGATCTTGTTCTACCGCAAAATGGTTGACATCGTCAGTCTAAACGAACAAAAAAGAAATATTTATATATGAGGAATCATTTTCCTGTCTGCACGCAAAATGACGCTCGCTGATTAGCTGCTATACAGACCGACTAGGTCTAAATAGAGAACATTTCTAGAGCTTGATTTGAAGACAAAGAAACAAGATTTCACTTTTTACGTTTGAATCAATTAGGAAAGATGGAAGGTATATGTAGGTACAGTAGGTAAATCTTTGTTTAAATATAACAAACTATCCCCAACAACAATAGCTGATTTCCATGAGGGGCGTGTTTATATACAAAGAACACTATAACACTAAGAGAAATTATAGATATAACTAAAAACTACATTAACTATAACTATATATACAATATAAGAGAAAGAAGAGGAAGTGAAACACGAATCAAGGCCCTAATATAATGTTTTTAAAAGTGTAAAGAGTCTTCACAAGATAGTTGATTCCATAGCATAGCGAACCACTATATTTAAATGTCTTTTTCAGTAAAAATTATTTTCTAGGTTTTGGAATTGTCAAATCAGTTAAATTATTACGAAAATTATAAGTATCTTGACCAATACTTCTTCTCACGAATGTGTTCCCTAGCCTAGACGTGGTATGAACATTAAGTACAGTATCTTATAGACCAATATTGATTTAGCATAGGATCGCCTCGTACATCGATCGATCATACCTCAGGTAGCGCCCGTTAGTACTCTAGCAGCACGAGATTGGAATCTTTGTAATTTATCCTTTAGAATTTTACCGCAATTATCCCAGAGAGGGCAACAGTATTCAAAATATGGTTGGACCAGAGCGTTATAAATAGTTTCTAATTTATCGTTCGGAACAGAATTCTTCATACGTCTCATCGCTCCAATGCCCGCAATGACCTTTTTACAAATCGTCTCAATATGTTTATCCCAACTAAGTTTATCATCTATCTCCACCCCTAAACATTTGTGTGCAGTAATTACTCTTGAGATAGGAGTATTATTAATCGTAAGAAGATGTTCGCTTATTTTATTATTAAGATTATAGGTAGAACCAATAAACATAAGTTTGGTCTTAGATGGATGAGTTTGGAGTTTGTTTGCTACAAGCCACTTGCGAACATTGGCGAGATCAGAATTCAAGTTTGTCACCAACTCTTCAGGATCATGCGAGGAGGTGAAAACCTGGGTATCATCAGCGTACAGGCATGGAGTGGTTAATTTCAAACACTTTGGTAAATCATTAACATACAACAAAAACAACAAGGGGCCGAGGATAGAGCCCTGAGGTACTCCTCGCATACGATAAATGAACATTAACATAACATTGTTGCTTTCTGAAAATTCTTCTTTGAAAATTCTGCTTCAACGAGCGTGTTTCCATTCATCAACATATATAGCCATTGAAAGAGACATATTGAATATAGCCGTTAAGATGCAATGATATGCATACATAATTTAAGAATTTTTACAGGGATATGTTATCAAGTATAAATGTGACTTGCAGCTTGTATGTTATTATGGTAAATTGTTTGCTACTCAAGCTTTTAACGCAAACTCAGAAAATGTTTCTCAGTGAGCCCCCGCCATCTGAGTTCTGGTAACTCAATGGTTAGAGCGGGTTCGATTCCCGTCTGGGGCTCAGAAACATTTTCTGTGTTTGCGTTAAACGCTTAAGTAGCAAACAATTTACCAGATTTTATCAAGGCCAGCAGATTTAGAGGCCTTCAGACCTTTTAAGGTTGTGATAACACTGTCAATACATATAAGTGAAAATTCAAAGCACGTTTGCGGTTGGGCAGTGTCGTCATTTGTAAAGTAATTATTATCTAAAGGTTCGTTACCATTCTCTGCTGCTAGCTTGGGACCGATGTTAATAAAATTATCATTAAAAGCTTCGCCATATATTTAGGATTTCAGACTATTGTACCATCAATGGACAGTTCGCTAACATCAGACGTTTTAGTATTTTTACCCAAAAGGGAATTTATAGATGCCCAGGTTTTCTTCGGATCTTTTGATTTGTAACTATCATTAATTTTGTCATGAAAAAACTTTGATTTAGCATTTCGCCTCGATTAACAAGAACATATTGCTTTAGGGCAAATAATTCAGTTCCAGTCTTGACGATTTTAAGTAAAAATATATAAATTAATTAATTCAAATAGACATAACGTGCAGGTTAACAAACAAGCATGCGTAATTATGCAAAAAAAAACACTGATGACTCCGACATTTTAACGTCATTTTCACAACGTTAATATCATTGTCATTCATGTGCAATAAATAAAAAAGGGAAAAAGAACCCGACATATATATCTATAAGAACCCGACATATTTAGAAAAAATAAGGAAACACAGGTATAATAATTTTTTTCGGAACATTTTTTTCCAACCTCGTTTTGCCCATATAGTATTTGCCTTCGGATTTATCGCACATACCACGCTCCTATATGTCGCTCGGTCTATAATAAAACCTAAGGCAAATACTTTCCCGTACATAACTTGCACTCAATAAATAATCATTTTTCATCATTCTGAGTATACGTGCGATATTCTACTATTAAGCTAGAGATGAAAAGAAAAGAAACGAACGTCATTATAAGATATTATGCTTGGTACCTGACCAATCTTCTTAAAGACGACGTTGTTCAAATCACTTGAAGGAGCAGAGTGAATGCAAGAAGGCTAAAAGAGAATATCGAGAAAACATATTTATTAAATATATCAGTAAGATTTTTCCATTTAATTTTATGATATAACATTTTAAAACGGGACTGTGTTCTGATTGGCTAAAAACCGTGTTTCTATATTTAATAAATTAAATTGAAAATTGCTTGCGTATATCTATGCTGTGCATAGGTACATGAATGACGTTACAGTTGATTACTACCAAAGCTTGACACGGCCAGGCACTTATTTATTTTATTTCAATGATTTACTGACTCGAACGCAATCTGCTATTTGTGCCAAAATTCAATGCTACTCATAGAGACAAAATATTCTCGGTTGCCGCGGCAAACCTCTGTCATCATTACCAGAGAAAATTAGAAACACTGACGTTTTAAGTAGTTTTAAGTAAGCGCTTATGACTTTTTTCGAATTAATAGTTTTGTAGTTATCATAGTGTTATTGGTCATACATATAATATTATTGATTTTATAATGAAATGTAATTAGTTTTAAAAGTAACTTAAGTAACTTTAAGAATGTATTGCGTGTATAGAGCATTGAGACTATTATATAATGCCCCTAAAACGTCTTTATAATAATAATAATAATAATAATAATTATTATTATTATTATTATTATTATTATTATTATTATTATTATATTATTGTATGCTACGGTAATGTTGAGCTTTGGTTTAATCTTCTTAAAGTTTTAGTTGGAATTTTTTATCAGAACAACACATTTTTATGCAAGAAACGCTCTGGTGGGCGTTGGAGCGTTAACTTCCAAAAATATGTTTGTCGAATTTTGAGAACGTTCCCAAGGGATGATAATTACAGCTGTGAAAATGAGATCTGTCAGATTGACTATATTCACAAACAGTTGGAGTACATAAAGCAAACGATTAGACCGTTTTTTACTCTTAAATCACCAAATAACATTGCGAACAATGTTGTTACTAGGGGAAAATTGATTGATCTTTGGTTGGTTAAACGTAAAAAGGCGATTGCAATAATTAAGAACGATGGAGAATGGCCGGTTAACGTCAACATATCTATCTCTACTGAACGCAATGAGGCGTATTATCTAGCGTCGGAAAAATACATCATTAGTGATGATTTTACAGCAGACGAAAATCGATTTTTTGATCGTACTAAAGCGATAAATTCCGTCCAGTCTAGTGATTTATTTAGTCTTGACGAAATTGAGAAGGTTGTTGACAATTGCCCTAATGGAAAGAGCTGTGGCTCGGATGGGGTCGTTTATGAAGATTTGAAAGAAATATTTCAAAAGCACGGAAATGCTTTTGTGAATATATTAAACGTTATGTTGGTTAATCAACGCATATCATCGCTGTGGAAAAAATGTATTATTCTACGTATTCCGAAATCGAACTTTTCAAATGTTGATCTATCGACCCTTCGAGATATTTCACTCCTACCGACTAGCTATAAAATCTTCTCGAAAGCAGTTTGCAACAGAATAACTCCATACTTTTCCAATATTATTGCATTTTGGCAACGTGCCTTCCTTCGTAAACGTGACAGGCAAGAATTGATTTACACCTTGAAAACCGCGATTGATGATTTTAGACATCTCAGTACCATGTTGAACGTTGTGTTTATTGATTTCGCAGATGCCTTTGGAAGTATTAAACATGAATTTATCTTTGAAACGCTTATGGAGTTTGAAATCCCTCAAATGTACTGTTGCTTAATAGAAGACTTGTATAGGTTCTCATCTTTTAGAATCATTTGCGAGTTTCGCTTGAGCAAAGAATTTTACATCGTCAGAGGTACTAAGACTGGTGATCCATTGAGCGCTGTAATATTCATCCTAGTGATTGACAGAGTTTGTAAACCTATGATAACTGCAGCATTGATCAGTCTGAACATTGAAAATGAGCGGAACATAAACCCGATACCACTACAGGCTTATGCTGACGATATAGCAGTCCTACAATTTAAAGTCGAAATTACTCAGAAAATGTTTGATGCTGGAGAACCATTGATGAACAGAGCTGGTCTAGAGGTGAAACCCAGCAAATGTGCAGTTTTATATGCAAGAAGATCTGGAAACAACTGGTATAAAGGAAAGTATGACGAAAAGCCTGAGGTAACTGTTCAAAATCACAAACTTACAGTCTATGGAAGAAATACATCGTACAAATATTTGGGAAAATCTTTGTCATTATCAGGTGAAGACACTGAACAAATTAGTGAAATTCTTGAAAAGTATGAAGAACTATTACATAAAATCTCTAAATGCGATCTTCCGCTATCGTTGAAAGCAAGTGCTTTCAATAATATGGCCCTGGCAAAAATTCTTCATCATTTTTATAATTCAAGACTAAGTGAAGGGCAATTAGAGCATATGGATGCTATTCTTACAAAAATCATCCGTCAACTATATGGTTTGTACGACACAACTACTCAGTTGGTGATTTACCTACCAAGAGAACATGGTGGTATAGGTATCAAACGAGTCTCTGACGTATATAGAACAACGAGATTAGCGTTTATGGTAAAGATGTTGAACCACCCAGTAGAACAGTTCCGTAATGTTGCGAGAGAATCACTTATTCTTGATATGAAGAAGAGGAAGGTTGATAAAACTGTCAGTAGTTTTAATTTTCTTGGATATGAGCTCAAACAAGACGGTTATTTGAATTGCCATACGTCCTTTGGCTGCCAGTCTGATTGGCCCGACATGCTTCGTTATGCTAGAAAATTGAATGTTGATGTTGTGTTTGTCGAAGATAGAGCAGTAATCAAGATTGATGATAATTACTACGATGACATGCACCTGTGCATTACAGAAGGTTCTTTTCAAATTAACGGTGGAACGTGATCTTGATAGAGCGAAATCTCTTTCTATTCAGGGACCCTTTCTTTGCCTAACGGATATTCATTTAAAATCGTCACATTCTATTCTTTATAATTGGAAAATCGGTGATGATTTAGTTAAATTTGCGATCAAAGCCCGATTAAATTTGCATCCTACCAACTTTACAATTTTCATTTGGAATCGTGAACATGATCCAATGTGTCCATTTTGTCGACAACATACCGAGAGTATGGCACACTTGATGAACGGATGCAAAGAATTTCATAATTATTACAATCGTCGTCACAATCGAATAGCAGACAAAATAGCCGATGAAATCAAACAGAGTTGTCCCCGTAGTCGCGTTTATTCAAACAAGTTGTTGGAAACCGTTTTCCCGGAATTTCAGGAGCAGTTGTCATTGTTTCGTCATCGAAAACCAGATATTTTAGTCATTGATCCGGTGATGAAGTCATGTATTGTGGTGGAAGTGACCGTTTGCTACGATCTTTATTTTGGTTACGCCTTTGATGGGAAATGTGAGAGATACGAACCTGTTTGTAATTTTCTGCGTAGAAGGAATTGGAGCGTTAAACTGATTGTTTTGTGTTTTGGATCCCTCGGGTGTATTAAAAAGGATGTTTGGCGTGGAATGAGAGCTTTGTCAATCGATAGAGATGATGCAAAGAGACTGCTGAGTTGGTGCTCGCTATCAAACTTAATTATGGCAAATTATATATGGAGACATAGAGTAAAGAAACTAGTCTCATGACTATACCTTATCCTTTTCAATGTCAATTTGAATGACTACATATACTGTATATTGCTTTGTTGATACTGTGTTGTAGGTTTGATACAATTTATGTGACTGTCGCATGCCTAGCATATATATTTATTGTATTAGAACTGAGCAGAGTGTTCAGGTGTTAGGGCAGAAAGGAAAATATTATTATTATTTATTAACGAACAGCACAAAATATTATGAAAAAGTGAAATTTATAAATTTATCTATCAGATCGCTTGGAGTTTTTAATTAGTCTTCTGTAGACTTTATTGAAAATAATGCTGAAAGACCTGAAATATGACGAACGATGTAGAAAGTACTATAGTCAGAAAATTATGAACACTTGCATAAGGACATCTTACTATATATTTTGTAAACGTAACAAAGAATGGGATGACCCGACTTTAATGTTATGCTAATATTTTATACCATATGGTGTTAATTCAAGTAGACATTGGTAAACTACCTTTTGTAATAGAGAGGTTTATCATTGTAGTATACGTTAATCATAAATGAATAAAGTTTTCATTATTATTATTATTATTATTATTTAAATTTGTCAATCTCTCGATTAGTTCACTCGGTGTTTTCGCAAAAGAGTGTACCTCCTGACACGTCACTTACAAAGATCGTCGTCGCGTAAAAAAGGGCTCCGCACGGAACGTCAGTATTTCGTTGCTAAAAAAACTCGGCAGTTCACCACCATTTCACTTTACTATATCCAATACACTACCTACGCAGCACTCTACTTTTTTAACCAAATTTACTTTGTGTATATAAGTACTGTTTAATGGCTTCAGTATCTGCGGCGATGATAATTTATATTTAATAATTTGCGTTGCATGGCAATTGATATAACCATGTAATAATGCGAATAGTGAACGATAGTCGCGAAAAGTGGCAATTGTTCATGTGAATAGAACCAGTAATAATCGCTCGCGGATTTCCCCAATTTTATCAATTTTTATGATATATAAAGTACAATTATTATATGGCTTGGCTCGTGAGCGGTAAATTTTAATTATTAAATATAAGAAAAACTCAAACATCTACTTTATATATAGAGAGAGTTTTGAAATAAAATCTTTAATTAGATTGGAAGAGAAAACGCGAAAGTTAGAGGAAAAGAAAGTTTGTATTGACCAACTCCAGAATTTCTTCGCTATATTATTAACGGCTAAGAAACTGAACTTGTTAATATAAGAAACCTTCAAACCTGAATTCATGTCTTGTCCGTAAAGATTTTCGACGGCTTCCAAAGAAATTAATTGAGGTAGTTTCACTTCGTACACTAACGAAACGCTTGGTATCTGAGCACAGTCTGAGTTATTACCTGATTGTCCTCTTATTTATGCTTTCTGGCATGATATACATAACAATGCCATAGATATTCATAACAACAAAATACAGTAATAATAATTATTTTATATGTGTTGTAGATGTGTGGTTAAATGCCATACCGACGATACATGAGCATATAGCGAATCAATATATAAAATGGTATTGCATGTTTATCTGTGACTGTAGATATTGTGAAAAAAGCGAGTAACTTACTAGTTCACTGAACAACAGAACATGAAAATACACGAACTGCACAGGATAATGGCATCCCATTTAATTATGAAAGAGACCGCCTGCAGTTGTTTAATAAAATAATTCTATTTTAGTATATGATATCAAGTCTTACCCTGCATATAAGTCAGTTGTACGAAGCGCGGATACCAATGTTCTCCTTAAGAGCATTAGAGCGATTTATACACCGGATAGCGAGGGTTATCTACCGGTTTGAACGACCTTCGTCAGAGAAGTCCCTTTGCCTGGAGAGCCTCTCCAAGCAAATTGGCCTGGGAACGAGGTTGTACACAATTTCTTAACATATTTTAGTAGAAACTTACTAGTAGTCTAAGGCAAACACTGTAATCTGTTGGCTACGCTACTATATCTATCTAACTGATAGTTATCTAGTAGCGACGAGTGACGTGATAAGGCCACGTTTTAGCTAAAAAATAATCTAGTTATAAGTTCGTAATTAAATAACTTATTTTTTTATTAATTATTATTGTCCAAACAGCGCCCTTTTGGATAGTGACTTATATCTCATGGGCTTCGAATCGTTGAACCGCGGACGAAGCAGTTATCTGCAGCGTATATAGAAGACCGATAGTTCTCGTTTCTCGGTTTCTGTATTATTCGTTGACATGTATTTTTGAACTTTCGGGCAATCCTGAGCGGTTTCCGCAATCAATAGGCTTCAGCTGAAACACACCATGCAGTCTTCCGTTTGACCTGAACATCGCATTCCAATTCTCATGCCAATAACGGTTAATTATTATGAACCTTTTCCGTCAAAATAAAAATACCTTGCACACAAATATTGCGCGAGAAACTTAGAAATATATGAACATGAACTACTACAGAGTCGTATAATGCTAAAGCAGTGGTATTTGTTTTCTCGTTCGTTCTTTCAAAGGCGTATATATACACTGCATACTGTTCTAAGTCTATGTAGCTGTTTCTTTTTATCAATCGTTTTTTCAAAATAAACATTTGCATTATCTCAAATTGTATATTTTTGAACAACTGTCTGCAATCTATTTAATATAGGCTTCAGCTGAAACGTAGCATGCAGTCTTCTTTTTGACCATTGTAGTCTTACACAAACCCCCGTTGATTATAATACACCTTTTCGGTCAAAATAGACAAGCCTCGCAAACAAACATTGCGTTATAAATTTATAAATATAGCCGCAATGGTCTACCTTATCTTTAAAAGACTATATTACTATAGCAAAGATATGCCAGTGGTGGTTATTCAAAAATTATAAAGATTTCACTGGCAATGTCCTACATTATGTATCCATAGGATATCCATAGGATATGGTTACATATCCCCTATGTAACCATATAAATCAAAGATAGTAAACCATCAAAACTTTCACATACATTTTATTTGAGCGCAATATCTCAAACTAAGATTTGAGATATTGCGTTCAAATAAAATTTATGTTAAAGTTTTGATGGTTTACTATGAGATTGTAAATTGTAAAATACAACAATTTCAGAAATAAAATGCCTAAACCAAACATAAATTCCACAGTATAGGCATGTCTATTAACGACCGTACCGGTTTCACTAAAGTTATCGCGTCTTTGTCTTTCCCCACAAATCCATCTTTAACAGCAGGTCTTGCAGGTTGTTAATTATTTTGAAAATAATCCTTTTCTCCCACAAAAAAAACTAGAGATTGTCTGTATGATTAGTTTGATTTTACATTGATTAAACCATGACAGAGGCTCCAATTTCTACGAGTACGTAAGTTGGACATATTGTCATATTTAAACCATTATCCGCGTCAGTCGAACGTTTTACAGTACGAAAAGTCATATTTCTGAAACATTATCGCAAAACTTTGCAAGTGAAATGTATCATGCTACTCGGCAAAAACTCGATAAAGTCAAAATTACACTCGTATTTTGCGAGCGGTAATTTATAGCCATGAACATTATATATGAACAGGGAAATCTATAGATTCGTAAAAGGTTTATTATAATTAACAGGAGGATAATAATTTTTGCGATGTTCAGGTCAAACAGAAGACTGCATACTGCGTTTCAGCTGAAGCCTATTAAATGCGGAAACAGCTCAGGATTGCCAGACAGTTGTTTTTCTCTCGACTGATAAAACATATTCCGATATGACGGCACAAGAACGAACACTGAGCTGTAACACGACTTGGCATTCAATCCGGAATGTCTTTATTTATAATTTTAGATATAATTTACCACTGCTTTAGCATGATTATCGGTCAAAATAGAAATGCCTTAAACACAAATATTTCCCTAGAAATTTATATATATAAATTTATATTTATAATTTATACTGTTCTCAGTGTTCGACATGTTCGTCCTATTGCCGTCGTAACGGAATATGTTTTTTATCAGTCGTTCTTTTCAAACGGCGAATATCACTGCACACTGTTCTGAGTATATATACTAGCTGTTTCTTTTTATCAGTCTATTTTTCAAATAATAAACATTTGCATTATCTATCAAAATTGTATATTTTTGAACAACTGTTTGGCAAACCGGAGCTGTTTCAGTATTTAATAGGCTCCAGCTGAATCGCAGTATGCAGTCTTGAACCCCACGGTTAATTATAATGACATTTTCGGTCAAAATAAAAATGCCTTGTATGCACCAATATTGCACAAAAGCCATAAAGCCAAAATTTCACTCGCATTTTCAAGCGGTAATTTCGAGCCATGAACAACCACAGATTTGTAAAAGGTTCATTATATGATTCTTAAAGTTTTGCATGGCGTCATTATTAAATTAATCAAAAGACTTTCTGGTATTCACCATGTTAATTATTAAATCTGAGGTTAATAATTATAATTAACAGGAGGTTCATACAACACAAGATTGCGATGTTCAGGTCAAACGGAAGACTGCATACTGCGTTTCAGCTGAAGCACATTAAATGATCAAATAGCTCAGGATTGCCAGACAGTTTTTTCCAAAATATACAATTTGAGCAAATATTTTTTTTTGAAAAAACGACTGATAAAAAGAAACAGCTACATAGACTTAGAACACTATGCAGCCATGTTAAACGCCTTTGAAAAGAACGACTGATAAAAACATTCTGACGGCACAAGGACGAAAACTGAGAACAGGACTTGTCATGAAGGAAAGGCTTATTTTATAATTATATAGAACGAACGAGAGAACAAATACCACTGCTTTAGCATTATTCAAAGGCGTATAACACTGCATACTGTTCAAAAATCATTTGCATTACCTCAAATTGTATATTTTTGAACAACTGTCTGGCAATCTGGAGCTGTTTGCACATTTAATATAGGCTTCAGCTGAAACGCAGTATGCAGGCTTCCGTTTGACCTGAACATTGCATTCTTGTCTTGTATATATGAACCCTTGCTGTTAATTATAATGATCTTTTCGGTCAAAATAGAAAATCCTTATACACAAATATTTCTTTGGAAATTTGTAAATATATATGAACAGGAACGACTACAGAATCGTATACTTCTAAAGCAGTGCAGGTATTTGTTTTCTCGTTCGTTCTAAAATTATAAAACAAGTCATTCCTGCATGTCAAATCCTGTTATCAGTGTTCGTCCTTGTTCCGTCGTAACGGAATATGTTTGTATCAGTCGTTCTTTTCAAAGGCGTATATAACCCTGCATACTGTTATGAGTCTACTGATAATATAGTTGTACCTCGCATATTAATGCTAATTTTTCAAGCAATCATGGATTAATAAACTATTAGATATTTTATAACGGATCGAGGTATACATCTTGCACTGTGCTATTTATTTGCACCCACTTGTTTACTGAATACGTACTAAAAGTGTCGAGTTACACTTATACCGAGCAACGAATCAAAAACTCTAAAATGTTAATGTTGTGTTGAAGTAGGTAATACATAGACGACCGTCCAGCTCAAATCCTCAGAAAATGTTTTCAGACAGGAATCGAACCTGTGACCGCTTCTGCCGGTAAGACTCTCTAACAATTGAGCTACCGAGACTCAAATAGAGAGCGAAGGTTACAATATGTGAGGTCATTCCTGCTTGCACACAGTTCCACTGGAGGCTTATTGTACCGCAGGGTTCTCCTAAGACCGGCAGGGATGTGATTTTCAAAACAAGAAAAGATAGACCGAGCAATTTTACAATTCAATAAATTTTAATATGTTATTGTCACTTTAACAACTATAATGGGCTACCGTCCATGCTCATGTTTATTGAAAGTGGTTATACTTAAGAGCAGACTTTGCCAGCTTTAATGGCATCCTCGATTAACTGTTCGGCGCTCATAATGTTCAAGGCTACTTCTGCAATGAAGGCGAGGCCATCAGTTGCTATCCAAGCAGTAAGCTGGAGAACGGCAAGAGTACCTGTCTTTACCCATTCCCACCATGTCATTTCATCTTTAAGAACCTTAAGAACAGCACGGAAACCGCCGGCTTTATAGATCCCAACAACAATAGGATAGAGGGCTTTGGCCTTGCTGAGTGCACCTCCAGCTTGATTAAAATTACGTATTGCTGCAAGAAATCCACGAAGAGTATCAGGTCCTAACTCCCGGAGAATAGCGCGGTTAATGCGTGCCTGATTGGACGTATGTAACCCGAGCAAGCCCAACACCAAGAAAACGATATCCACAATTACTGCGCCAATGGCTTCTTCACAAGGTGTCAAACTAGCGACAGGGATGTCAACTGTGCTTTGGCATTACTCTGCACAAGCAAAACTCCAGAACCCGGTTCTGGTTCGGTACTTTGAAGAATATGGCGAACGATGGCGTCGTGATGTTTCGTGATGTTTTCAGCCTCCTCTGGAAACCATTTTTCCAGCGTGTCTAGAGCTTTTGATACTTCTTCTTCAGTCAGTTTGGTTTTACTGGTTGCCATCTCGTTGGTAAAGGAAGTTTCGAAATTCGACCAAACACACTTTATTGAACTGTTCGCTTGCTTCCAATTTGAGTTTAATTTATTTAGTACAAAGATTCTTCTTATATGCCCTTCCCTGTCTGGTATATTCGATAGGTAGTGGTTTACATATTTCTTATTTAATCCATGAGACCGGATGGAATCTATTCCCGGAATATCCACCCATTTTTGGGAATCAACAGCAATTATCTGTGTGGCAATTAAAATAACCGAAATTCCGAAACCTGCTGGTACTGTGGCAACTACAGGAAGGATTGAATACAATGTGAAAATATGTATTTCCATAGACGACGTTTCGAACGATGTGTCCTATATATATATATATATATATATATATATCTATATATATATCTATATATATATATCTATATATATATATCTATATATATATATCTATATATATCTATATATATCTATATATATCTATATATATATATATATATATATCTATATATATATATATATATATATATATATATATATATATATATATATATATATATATATATATATATATATATATATATATATATATATATATATATATATATATATATATATATATATATATATATATAATATATATATATATATATATATATATATATATATATATATATATATATATATATTGTAGCTTGGTACAATCTAGATATGGGCATGAGAACTAATTATACAGAAACGATTGCCAGTGACAACCGCTTGTGGGATAAACAGCGGTCATGCGCACATCTAGAGAGCGTGAAGCGGTATCGGGCCAGAGTGCTCAAACTACCACAAGGGTAGTGGGCGTTGCATTATCGCTAAAGGACATCTACACCAACTTCACAGAGTGCTCAACAACACCGAAGTGAACGAGCGCAATAGTACAATATCTACAAACAATTGTTTCGCTGTTCCACAGCTCATCAGTGTAGCTTGGTACAATTAATCTAGATATGGGCATGAGAACTAATTATACAGAAACGATTGCCAGTGACAACCGCTATATATATATATATATATATATATATATATATATATATATATATAATATATATATATATATATATATATATATATATATATATATATATATATATATATATATATATATATATATATAATATATGTAAATAGCAAAGTGAAAAGGTGGTAAACTGCCAAGAACTGAGTGACGAGATACTGACGTTTCGAGCGGAGCCCTTCATCAGAGTAAGACGAGATGAAATAAAATAAATAGGGCTTATATATATATATATATGCCAAAAGGGTGTCACAAGTAGAAATTATATAGCCAATCAAATGCACGGGAGATAAACAAAGTAGTAATTAATGAGATGCGAAAAGTTAAATCATTTGCTATTTTTACAGTCGATCAGAGGGGGAGGGAGAAATGACAGGTCCAATATTAAGCGGATTTGACGATATTAAAGCAGTAAGAAACAAAACTTGAAATGCATAATATATATATATATATATATATACATACATACATACATACACGCACACACACCCCCCTTGAGTTTCGACCCTATGGTCACGTTTCACGTAACGTGCTCTCTTCCAACCCTTGCTGTTACTAATGCTACTGTATCTTACTATATTTATTTTACATAATTATGTACATATTTAAACTTCCTTCTATACCTAATAGATATTTATGTATACACTCTAATATGTACTGCAGTTACCTGCCCAGGCGAGATTATCACCCTCGCTTCACTCAGTCGCTTGCGAGGCGATTAATTATTATTCTTAAAGTATACAAGAAGTTGTGTATCACTTCGCTACTCTGGGAAGTGCGCGCGTGAGGCCTTGCTCCACATAGTGCGCGCGTGAGGCCTTGATCCATGTAGAAGGCAAGAATCTGTTAACTCGTGTATCTTGCCCTACAGGCCACGATTTTTACGGCGCTTTGTTAAAACTTCAATCTTTGTAATTTCCTTTGTTCACAAATACGGTTTAAACTACAAAACGATCAAATAAACTGGCATAAGCTTTACATATAACGTTATTCTAATAGTTCAATGTTCACTTACTTCTGCGACCTTCGAATTCTCTGTCTTTTACCAACGGCACTTTCCTAATTTCAACTGACTTGTCATGATAAACTAAATACCACGCCTCAATCACTAGGGTAATTTATGCACATGCGGACTCAGATTAACATACAAACAATGGATAATTAAATAGCCTACATAGCGCTAACAATCCACGTAGTGAGCGCGTGAGGCTCCACGTTTATGGTTGTGGGCAATTGAACGGAACCACTGAGACCATATAACCGTGAGGGAACTGGGACTAGAAAATAAATACACTCATTATTTAGTCCCTAACCCTAACGTAACCCTAATCCTAACCCTCCATGACATGTTTACGGTTTAGGGAATTCTAATGTAACTTCCCCACTATTCTGTTCAGTGCAGGTACTGCACCCAAAAATTTAAAAAGTTTGCGATATTTAGTTTGATGTCCTATGAAAGAATTAAATTCAAACAACACAAAGCTCTTAGAGATATTGTCCACTGAAAATCTATTCAGTTTTGCAAATAAATGGGCTATTACCTAAGTCAAGCAAAAGAACTACAGTACTCTATTACATGCAACGGAGTCAACCACTTCGGAAACATGTGTTTCAACCAAAGACGCCAAGTTCAACAAACCCAAAGGCAAAGGTCACAGACAAGTCAACGCCATCGAACCGGAAACAGAATCCGAAGACGAGTTGAGACAAGACAAATAACAGCGAAATCGTAAAAAATCTGGAATTGAACGGTGAATCAATCTCCTTCAAGTTGGACACTGGTGCGCAATGCAACATAATACCGGAACACATGTACAACAATATGCAAAACAAAGGTAAACTCATCGCTACGAAAACTAAAATAACAGCCTACGGTGGAGGAAAAGTCCCCCATCAAACGACGGTGTCGCATGAAAATTTCTAGCTCGTCGAAACAAGTTCACAACCGATTTCTACGTAGCATCCCTCAAACATGCCAAACCACTTCTAGGATTAAAATCCTGCCAAGAGCTAAAATTAATTACCATCAACGAGCTTGAGAAAAGCCAACAAGCTGATCACCTCCTTGAAGAATACAATGATGTCTTCACAGGACTAGGACTGGTCGCTGGAGAATATCACATTGAACTCAAGCAAGATGCGCAACCAAAAATCCACCTACCAAGGAAAGTACCACTTAGCCTTATTCCGAAACTAAAAAAAAACACTTGCAAAAATGGAAAAACAAGGAGTCATCAGCAAATCGGACAAACCGTCCGACTGGGGTCAACAGCCTTGTGATCGTCGAAAAAAAAGATGGGTCCTTACGACTTTGCCTAGATCCAAAGGATCTAAACAAAGCTATCAAAAGAGAATACTTCAAGCCCCCGGCAAGGAAATCTTCACAGTAATCGACATGACAAACTGTTATTGGCATAAGAAGCTTGACGATGAATCAACAGAGCTGTGCACCTTCAACACGCCTTTCGGAAGGTACAAATTTAACAGAATGCAATTTGGTATTTGCTCCGCTTCCGACATTGCACAGAAGATGGTCGAAGAACATTTTGGCAACATCGAAGGCGTATTGGCTGTACATGATGACATCACCATTGCTGGGAAAGACAATGAAGAACACGATGTCATATTGAAGAAAGTCCTTGACCGTGCCGGAGAGAGCAACATAAAGTTTAACAAGGACAAAGTCCAACTCAGAGTAAAAGAGGTAAAATACCTTGGTGGTATTGTTGGTGCTGATGGATTTAAACCTGATGAAAGCAAAGTAATAGCCATTGAAAACATGCCACTTCCAGAAAGCAAGCAAGACCTGCAACGTCTCCTGGGCATGGTCAATTATCTATCATCCTTCATTCCCAACATGTCGGAGATCACGGCACCACTAAGAGCTCTACTAAAGTCATCGTGTCATCTGCATAAAGTAAGACTCTTGCGCTTTTTAATACTTTCTCAATGTCATTTATCTGAATGGCGAAGAGAAGAGGGCCCAATATCGATCCTTGCGGTACTCCATATGTTATATGTTCAGCACTTGATAACACACCATCAAATAGGACAGTTTTGAGTTCTGTTGAATAAATAATCTTGGAACCACAGGCACTCATAATCCTCAATGGCATAACATGGAAGCTTTTCAAGAAGGCACGAGTGATGCACGGTGTCAAAGGCCTTACGAAGATCCAAAAACACAGCTCCTGTTGCTAAACTTCTATCCATGTTCTCTCGTATGAAATGGTGACTGCATGAATGGTGACTGCATGGTTGGTTGATCGTCCATTTCTAAATCCATATTGGTTGTCTGAAAGCATGTCATTTTCTTCTACGTATTGGCTAATTGGATATATACCACTCTTTCTGTAATCTTCGAGAATATGTTTAACACAGAAATCGGTCTGTAGTTGTCCAAGATTGATCGTGAGTCATTTTTGTAGACAGGAATTATTCTTGCTTGTTTTTCTGATGTTGGGAATAAGCCACTTTTCAGACTACGATTTAGCAATGAAGTGAGAGGTGCAGCAATCTCCTCTGCACCCTCCTTCACTAGTCGTGGTGGAATATTGTCAATACCGGCTGATTTAGACGCTTTAGTAGACTTTAGTATGGTAAGTACATCATTTATCTCAATGGTTCTAAAATGGAATCTTTTCATAGAAGGGTTTACTATTGAAAACTTAGGATCTTAGAAACTTAGAACTTAGAAACTTAGAATCCTTGCAATCACGAGCTAAACAACCACCCTTAAACATCATAAGATGTAAAAGATTTATTACTTCAACATCTGATTCTTCCATGATTCTTCTCCTAAATGATATACTTGATGCTTCTTTAATAATGAAATAAAATATCATTTTTAAAAAAAAAACACAAACACCAAAAAATCTTGAACGTATCTACTTCGGGAAACGCCTTTTTTCTTTCAAAAAACCTTTTACAAAAATTAATACCCTTTTTACTTCCTGAATAACTACATACACCTCATTACACCTCCGGTCGTCGTCGTGATAACATCCCCGTCGCACTCATTTCTTTTTTTTTTTTTAAATACTTTTACAAATCACAAATCATTTTTTCTTTATAAAATACAATTCAACATTTCTATTTTCAAAATATTTCACCACCATTTTTTTTTTTTTTTTTTGAAAATACTTTTTTACAAAATCACAAATAATTTTTTTTTATAAAATACAATTCACATCTATATTTTTTCAAAATAATTCATCAACACAATTTTTTTCAAAAATAATTATTTTTCCACTTTTAACTTTGAACAAGAAAGGAATAAAGAGTGGCGGCCATGTTTCCTTCGCGACAAAAAAAAGACAACAACAACCATCTTCATGTGTAAGGGATTGGCATTGGCTCAACAACCATCAGATTGAACAATAAGTACTATTTGAATTGACTTCCCCTCCTGAACCATAAGTTATTAACAACCTCACAGTTGTAGACTTTTTAGGACACCCTCCGAAACCAAGAGTATCAACTCTTCTCTGATTGGTCAATTCAAATAATTACTGCAATCTGACTGGTTAACAGCTAGTGCCAATCGCTTACACATGAATAATAATAATATATATATATATATATATATATATATATATATATATATATATATATATATATATATATATATATATGACTACTAAAGTAGTGACAACGTTCCACATTTAATGCTGTGAACGGATACTAAACGAGTAGTGTATCACGCAATATATGAAACACGAGGAAGAGTGTTACACCAGGATATCCAAACACCGAAACGTTTGTTGAAAACCGAGGCGAAGCCGGTTTTTTTTAAAACAAACTTCGAGGTGTTTGGATATCCTGATGAAACACTCTTCAAGAGGTTTTCAAGAGTCCAAATAACCAACCATCGAAATATCGCAGGATAATAACGAGAAACAGCAGAACATCCAAGATTATTAATCATTCCAAATAATGTGCAAGGCTAAACGTAGACTGTTGATAGTTGAATCCTTTCGATGAATCCATCACGACATGTCATTATCATGGATAACATTTTTTGGTTGCAATGCATGCTGTGTATTTGTCTTTTCAATTGTGCGTCCAAATCACGTGGTTTGGTTTTAAAAATATTTAAAAAGCAGTATAGTCTGTCGGCGGACATTAAAACACGCATGCGGCGGAACATCGCGTGTCTTCTACATACCACATGCTACAACTGACACATAACGCAACTCAAAAGTCTCAAATCTGTCAGCTTCAATTCATCACATTAGCCAAGAATCACGTTATTGACCCAGTTACACGATCAAGAGATTATAGGGGAACAAGCTTTCTGGTTCTACTTGTAGGTAAGTTTCAGGTTGCGATATTTTACATATCGATAACCATTGAAAACGAGGCAACAGAGGCGAGGTCTTAAAAATATGTTTTCAACTTCTGGTATACGCCTTGAGTTTCCTCCGATACCTTATAAGTCACGATGAAGCAGCTCATAATTCAGGAATTCGCCATTTGGTGATAATGAAAATAGGTCAGAAGGAATGTTTCAATGATTAAAGTAATGAAATTTTGGCGTCCGCAAGCAGGAAGTATTAAGAGAATAATAATGTTCATTTAAGCTAATTCCGTGGTTCCTTATTTCAGTTGAGGAGTACCATAGAACTGTTCATCATGTAATGTAAACAGTACAATAAAGATTCTCCTTATGCATTCTCTGGCTAATAGGAATACAAGGCTTCAGTTGAGACTTGAGGATGTATTGGTCGGATGTAATAATAAGGCGTTGTCACAATTCCAAGGTTACATGCCTTCGAGTGACAACGTTCCACATTTAATGCTGTGAACGCATACTAAACGAGTAGTGTATCACGTAATATATGAAACACGAGGAAGAGTGTTTCATCAGGATATCCAAACACCGAGATGTTTGTTGAAAACCGAGGCGAAGCCAAGTTTTTTTAACAAACTTCGAGGTGTTTGGATATCCTGATGAAAAAACTCTTCAAGAGGTTTTCAATAGTCCAAATAACCTACTATCGAAATATCGCAGGATAATAACAAGAAACAGCGGAACATTTATGGAAGTCCAAGATTATTAATCATTCCAAATAATGTGCAAGGCTAAGCGTAGACTGTTGATAGTTGAATCATTTCGATGAACCATCACGAATTTGAATCCTTTGCATGTCATTATCATGGATAACATTTTTTGGTTGCAATGCATGCTGAGTATTTGTCTTTTCAATTGTGCGTCCAAATCACGTGGTTTTTTTTTGAAAAGATTTAAAAAGCAGTACGGCGGAACATCGCGTGTCTTCTACAGACCACATGCTACAACTGACAAATACGCAACTCAAAAGTCTCAATTCTGTCAACTTCAATTCCATCCACATTAGCCAAGAATCACGTTATTGATCCAGTTAAATGAACAAGAGATTATAGGGGAACAAGTTTTCTTGTTCTACTAGTAGGTAAGTTTCAGGTTGCGATATTTTACATTATCTATAACCATTGAAAACGAGGAAACAGAGGCGAGGTCTTAAAAATATTTTTTTCAACTTCTCCTATACGCCTTGAGTTTCCTGCGATAACCTTATAAGTCACGATGAAGCAGCTCATAATTCAGGAATTCGCCATTTGGTGATAATGGAAAATAGGTCAGAAGGAATGTTTCAATGATTAAAGTAAAGAAATTTTGGCGTCCGCAAGCAGGAAGTATTAAGAGAATAATAATGTTCCTTTAAACTAATTCCGTGGTTCCTTATTTCAGTTCAGGAGTAACATAGAAGTGTTCATCATGTAATGTACACAGTACAATAAAGATTATCCTTATGCATTCTCTGGCTAACAGAAATACAAGGCTTCAGTTGAGACTTCAGGATGTATTGGTCGGATGTAATAATAAGCAGTGGCGAAGCTAGCCATAGCAACTGGTCATGCTATGCTAATTGATAAACATCTGCATATTTCGAAAACAATACATTTCTAAAGATCTGAATATGTAAATCGTTTCAAAATTTGCATAGCATGACAGGTTGTTATGGCTAGCTTCGCTATTAATCATAAGGCGTTGTCACAATTCCAAGATTACATGCCTTCGTATCCCTAAATGATGATCTTTAATCTAAAGTAGTGACAACGTTCCACATTTAATGCTGTGAACGCATACTAAACGAGTAGTGTATCACGTAATATATGAAACACGAGGAAGAGTGTTTCATCAGGATATGCAAAACACCGAGACGTTTGCTGAAAACCGAGGCGAAGCCGAGGTTTTTTAACAAACTCCGAGGTGTTTGGATATCCTGATAAAACACTCTTCAAGGGGTTTTCAAGAGTCCAAATAAGCTACTATCGAAATATCGCAGGATAATAACGAGAAACAGCGGAACATTTATTGAAGTCCAAGATTATTAATCATTCCAAATAATGTGCAAGGATAAGCGTAGACTGTTGATAGTTTGAATCCTTTCGATGAATCCATCACGACTTTGAATCCTTTTCATGTCATTATCATGGATAACATTTTTGGTTGCAATGCATGCTAAGTATTTGTCTTTCCAATTGTGCGTCCAAATCACGTGGTTTGGTTTTTAAAAAGATTTAAAAAGCAGTATAGTCTGTTGACGGACATTAAAACATGCATGCGGCGGAACATCGCGTGTCTTCTACAGACCACATGCTACAACTGACACATACGCAACTCAAAAGTCTCAATTCTGACAACTTCAATTCATCACAGCCAAGAATCACGTTATTGACCCAGTTAAATGATCAAGAGATTATAGGGGAACACGTTTTCTGGTTCTACTTGTAGTTAAGTTTCAGGTTGCGATATTTTACATTATCTATAACCATTGAAAACGAGGCAACAGAGGCGAGGTCTTAAAAATATTTTTTCAACTTCTGGTATACACGCCTTGAGTTTCCTCCGATACCTTATAAGTCACGATGAAGCAGCTCATAATTCAGGAATTCGCCATTTGGTGATAATGAAAATAGGTCAGAAGGAATGTTTCAATGATTAAAGTAAATAAATTTGGCGTCCTCAAGCACTAGGTAGTATTAAGAGTATAATAATGTTCCTTTAAAACTAATTCCTCGCGGTTCAACGATGAAAAACCTTGCTGTAATCTTTGTAAAAAAGTAGCTAGATTCGAGTTCTACACGTTAATTGGTACCATTTCAGCAACTTGTCTCACAACATTGTTACCTTCTCTGGTGCAAATGTAATTTTATATCAATATTTTATTTTTTAGTCGTAAAACTTTAATTTTGAATATTTTAATTAAAGAACTGTATATTTTCTCATGTCTGTACCAAATACAGGAACATTCAAATATTGTCTACAAATTAAATCTTATAAAAAATAAGGCGCTACAATAAAGCGACCAACGAGTTATCAAAGGAATGATGTTTGTTTAAAGGACTAGTCTATCATTGACCCAGTTTGATCTTGCTTGGCAATCCTGTCATAATTATCAAACAACTCATAAGCAACATCGTTCAATCAATGTCGTTGTATATATATTTCGCTATACACATGGATAGCTAATTTTCTATTTCCTTTAATGTTTAGTTTTAGCTCAGTGTTTTCTTTCGGTTGCCTCTCCCTATATATTCTTTAAAAATAATGCTTAAAGTCTAGAGAATGTTTACATTTAAATCAGTGGTATAGAAAAGGAATAGGTTTAGACTAAATATATTTGGGTATCTATTCCAATCGAACTGACGCAAGTGAGAAACACTACTCATGATGGACAAGAGTAAACCAACTCGACTCATTTAAAGCCAACTCGATAATTTGGTTTAGATCCCAGCTACGGTAAAATTACTCACCTGCAACGACATAACAATAATGAATGCATGTTGACAAAATCAAATCAGAAACATCAACAAAGCATTACAGAACAAACTCTCTTTTTAATTCCTGGACATTCCATGTTAGACAAGTTTGCTAGAGTCAATCACTTAGTGTTCAAGGTACATTAAGTGGTGTTATTTTCTAGAGAATGTCACTGAGTCTAAGTTAATAGACAGGCTTGATTACATTTTTCGTTGCAAGTTTGATTAGATTTTGATCAAATTTACATTAGTTGCAATGACTCAAATCAACTTAACTGCGACTCGAGTCGTTACAACACTATCTTGTTATAAGGAACAGCAAATACATTCCACTGACGAGATAATACGTTGCCCTAGTTACTAAGAACGGGAGGTACTACTTCTAAACACCAAATAACTCTAATCCTAAACCCTAAACCCTAGACGCAACCCCCCATTCACAGCCACAAAGACCTCAAAGACTTTAAAATGATCACAGGAGAAAAGCGCAAGAAAAATACGGTTTCAAACAGGTTTTCAAGAGTCCAAATAACCTACTATCGAAATATCGCAGGATAATAACGAGAAACAGCGGAACATTTATTGAAGTCCAAGATT
This sequence comes from Chrysogorgia sp. JL179-B06, assembly GCA_035772405.1. Taxonomy (NCBI): domain Eukaryota; kingdom Metazoa; phylum Cnidaria; class Anthozoa; order Scleralcyonacea; family Chrysogorgiidae; genus Chrysogorgia; species Chrysogorgia sp. JL179-B06. Next base: position 24,880 of record JAYKKM010000166.1, read on the forward strand.
ATTAATCATTCCAAATAATGTGCAAGGCTAAGCATATACTGTTGATATAGTTGAATCCTTTCGATGAATCCATCACGACTTGGAATCCTTTTCATGTCGTTATCATGGATAACATTTTTTGGTTGCAATGCATGCTGAGCATTTGTCTTTTCAATTGTGCGTCGAAATCACGGTTTTTGAAAAGATTTGAAAAGCAGAATAGTCTGTTGGCGGACATTAAAAGATGCATGCGGCGGAACATCGCGTGTCTTCTACAGACTACATGCTACAACTGACACATACGCAACTCAAAAGTCTCAATTCTGTAAACTTCAATTCATCACATTAGCCAAGAAGCACGTTATTGACCCTGTTAAATGATCAAGAGATTATAGGGAACACGTTTTCTGGTTCTACTGGTAAGTTTCAGGTTGCGATATGTTACATTATCTATAATCATTGAAAGCGAGGCAACAGACGCGAGGTCTTAAAAACATTTTTCAACTTCTGCTATACGCCTTGAGTTTCCTCCGATATCTAAGTCACCATGAAGCTCATAATTCAGGAATTCGCCATTTGGTGATAATGAAAACAGGTCAGAAGGAATGTTTCAATGACTAAAAGTAAAGAAATATTAGCGTCCGGAAGCCGGAAGTATTAAGAGAATAATAACGTTCCTTTAAACTTATTCCTTATTTCAGTTGAGGAGTACCATACAAGTGTTCATCATGTAATGTACGCAGTACAATAAAGATTATCCTTGTTTTTCTCTTTCTTTTGTAATAGGAATACAAGGCTTCAGTTGAGACTGCAGCATGTATTGCTCGGATGTAAAAATAAGGCGTTGTCACAATTCCAAATGTTCATGCCTTCGTATATCTCTAAATTATGTTCTTTAATAAACAGTATAGTGAATATAACGTTCCACATTTGATGTTGTGAACGCATACTAAACAAGTAGTATATCACAATAGTATATCCATAATTATGTACAAATGTCAATAGTTTGTGGTTAATAGGCCAAGAATAAAGCTATGCTTCAAGCTTTCGTTACTTCCTTGAGTGAAAAATTTCATTAGGCTATTGTAAAATCACGGAGTGCCTGATTCCACATTCGCAATCAGTTAAACTCAGATGGCAAAGGATATGAATCACATTTGTGATAAACCATGGTATGGTTGTATGTAAATTATTGAAATTATACTGCCTGTGATCTTCGAAATGTATTATGTTTATTTTAACTTTATTATTTATTTTAACTCTATATTATGTTTATTTTAACTTGAACTAAAAAGTTCAGACGTTTTCTGCATCTCATCACATGTGAATTAAAACAGACACACAAAGATAATATGATCAGATGCATGGTGTTTGATGATCGTCTAGGACTATATGAACTATCCATCAAAGTTCTAGGAAACTAGTTTAACAGTAAGAAGTTAATACAGGTTTTCGCCAGAAATGTCTCCGGCAGTGTTAATACCTGTAAAGGTTTCGGAAGGTGGCGGAAGTTACTGAAGTTGTCATGCAGTGCTGAAATTCGTGTAAACTCTCGACTTCTTTAACAAATTCGCTGTTCGGCTTATTCATTCTTCGATAGTATCTGACCTAATTGTGTCTATACACCCAGCTATAGAAACTAATTTTACTAATTTTTGCCGATAGTATTCTAAGGTTGTATACTCAAATCGTTTCAGAAGAAATGGCAATGGAGGTAGACGGTTTGACTAAGAAAGAAGCCAAGGGCAAGGGCGATTTCGATCCTCTTCACTATCTGGGTTTCCTTCCTGGTGTTGACGATGACACCAACTTAGACAAACAAACATTTTACGAAACCTTGGTGGCCAAAGGCTTAGTCTACATGTATAAAAAGGGTTATGATGTTGAGCCTGATACGCCAATCTTACAAATCGCAACAAGTATTCAGCCGAACGTCCGTGAGGGAAAGACCAAAAATAAAAAGAAAGTGTTGATCGTTGGAGCAGGTATCTCTGGTCTTGCAGCCGCATACGAGCTGAAACGTGCTGGACATGAGGTATGATTAGTTTGCGAGATGACGGCCTGCAAGTAGAAGGAATATTTCTTCCTTTACGGACAGGTCATTATTTATGGTCGGGGTCGCAGAGAAATAGTCTAGGTCCTGAAAAAAATTTTCATCCAACCGAATTAAGATCCGACTCAACCATTTATTGGTGAAGAAAATCTTTTAAGCTAATGTGCAATGATTACTAAGGCGAACTGGAGATGATAAAATGTTAAATGAAGAGCTCTTAATATTTTTATGTTAATAGTCATGAAACTTTTGCCAACCAACCCTTATTTAAAAACAATTATTTTTTTAAAATTGGTAAGATTGTATATGTTTTTTAAGATTGGTAAGATTGTAAATGTTTTTTAAATATAGGTCACTATTCTAGAGAGACAAGAGCGTGTTGGTGGAAGAATCAAGACAGTTCATTTTAAAATCGATCCATCAGAACTCCTCGCGGAAGGTATAGTACCGAATCAGCAGATTTATGTATTACATTTACGAAGCGGTCATTATTTATGGGATAGTAGGTTGTGGATGATATTATAGGCGTAAACTAAAAATTCCATAACCGCTCTCTTGAGCAATTGTTGACCTTCATAATCCCTCCTTAACATCTCGTAACATCTCCTCAATTAAGAAGACTTTAAGTCTAATTATAGCACTCTTTTTATATATTAAAAACATAAAATCAATATAAAGGTTCAGTTTTAATATAGTATAATGTACAGTACAGAAAGTTTAATTTGAAATAAAAACCCACCTCATATACCTTGTACTTAACAAATTAAGACAAACCTAAACAATATATACACATTAATATATGATCTCATTAATGTATGATCACTTACTGCCGAAAGATGACAATGATTATATATTAACTAAAAATGTGTTTATTATTATAAAACTTCAAGTATATTCATCGCAACTGTTGAAAGAAAGCTCCAACAAGCAAATTAGTGACCTTGATGGATCGAGAACTATTAAGAAAATAAATTTTGACGTTAATTTCTGGTAACGATTAGACGTTAAAGCAGTGGATTTAAATATATATAACTTTGAACATTACCAGCATAAGACCAGACGTTCATATTTATGCAACTGACGTCATGTGAGTTACGTTGTATACAGTAACTGTTAGTTTTGTTCAATTTAGTTGGAGCCATGCGAATACCTTTAAAGAACCGTCATTACCTAACTGATGCCTATATTAATAAGTTCGAGCTTCCAACGAAACCATTTTACAACACTGATCCCGACGGCAACTGCTTCGTGAGCATCCGAGGCGAGACCGTTAGAGTTACTGGTGAGTCAATGCACCGCGTTGTTTAAGACACGAGACGATAGCCGAGTCGCATTCTATACATACCATTTACAGAGAGCTTACAATAAACCTCCGTTTCTCATTGTTGCAATTGTTTTTGTTTTCTGTAGACTTTCAGCCGTCGGCCGGCAAGAAAGAGAAGGCTAGAGCGAGAGCGATGTGCGACAACTTGTGGCCTGGATGGGACAAAAGAATTAAGAAGGTCCAGAAAGATCGGGGAATCGATCTTAAGATTGACAATATAAGTAAGTTCTGTGATCACGTTAATTTCCTATATTCTCTGATAACGTGTGCCGTGTTCTATGATCACGTGTGCCGTGTTATATGATCAGGTGTGCTGTGTTCTATGAACACGCGTGCCGTGTTCTATGATCACATGTGCCGTGTTCTATGAACACATGTGCCGTGTTCTATGATCACATGTTCCGTGTTCTATGATCACATGTTCCGTGTTCTATGAACACGTGAGCCGTGTTCTATGATCACATGTTCCGTGTTCTATGAACACGTGAGCCGTGTTCTATGATCACGTGTGCCGTGTTCTATGAACACTTGTGCCATGAAAAATATCACAAGTATGAAATTGAAAACAATAAATTGACTGTCTGTCTGTCTGTCTATGCAACACATTGTATGTGCGACAAATCGTGGCCTGGATGGGACAAAATGATTAAGATTTAAGAATTAATGTCGAGAAGGATCGGGGAATCGATCTTAAGGTTAACAATATAAGTAAGTTCTGTGGTCACGTTAATTTGCTCGGTATAATATATACGAAAACGTCAGGCAAATACTTTCCCGTACAGACCTCACACTTGGAATTAGTATGTCTTCCTCGTATAGTTAAATATTACTGTTCTCTAGTCGATTATTACAGGTTAACCATGAAAGAAGTCGTCGACAGTGTACCTAAGAAAATCCCCGACGTCGAGAAATACACGGAGCAATGGCGAAAGTGGATGACCCGTTGGAGCGAGGTGTCCTTTCTTCAGTTTTTTTCGTCAGACATGGGCTACTCGGAAGACAGTAGAACCGTCCTCAGGCCTTGGCCAAGTATAGCAATCGATGGTCTCGTAGATATCAACTATATTGCCCAGCCGGGTTTGTCTATGGCAGCCGCGTTGGCTGAAGAGATAGGGGAATGGTGGACCCCGACGATGAAGACCCTTAAAAATGGCATGGAAGTATTGCCCGAAGCCTTTGTCAAACATGTTGCACAGCCCTACTGCTTAGAAAAAGACGTTCGTTATGGAATAGTGGTAAGAAAAGTCGAATGGCGAACGCCAGGGACTGGTTATACTGGCGGGTCTTCGTACGCAGTCAAAGTCACCGGTCGTCAAACCCAAACCGGGAACGAGTTCCATTTTGAAGGCGACGCAGTGATTCTAACTGTGCCACTAAATATCATGCGTCAGGTGGAGTTCTGCCCATACCTTCCGCAGCACGTCGCTGATGCTATTGCCGGAATCGACTACGAGCCCTCAACCAAGATCATGCTTGGTTTCCGAAAAAGATTCTGGGAGAAGACCAAATATCCTGTGAAAAACGGGGGTATTTCCAAAACCAATTTACCCATCGGTCAGATAGTGTATCCGAGCGCCCGGTCACCTTCCGACAAGTCAGAACGGGGTCTGTTGATGATTTACACGCGGAACAAAGATGCGCTGCTTTTTGGCTCGCAGTCGGAAGACGATGCCATAACGGAAGCTCTACGAGAGGTGCAACAGGTCTACCAAGGTCTGTTCAAGGACGATACTAGTCCGTCAGAGGTCACCGATCTCTTCGAATCCGGAGTCGTTCAGTCGTGGTACACGGACCCGGCGGCCGCTGGAGCATTTGTCCACTTGCACCCGTACAGTTATATGCGTCATTTACGTATTCTGTTGGAGCCGAAAGACATCCGTCCCATCTACTTTGGTGGTGAAGCTATCTCGTTCGCCAATGGTTGGATCCAAGGCGCTTTGGAATCTGGCCTCAGGGCTGCCTGGCAGTTTTACAAATTCAACGAGGGAAACAGCCACGAATAAACAGTTAGAGTTCTTCAAATGACTCATTATCATTGTACTTTGTTTAGATACCCTTATATGTTTGACCTACTAATTAGAATAATAAGAACATTTAGCATAATATGAAACCTAAAATAGCATTAAGATTTTCAAATAATTGATATAGTACTTGTATTATCGTACCATATATAGCACCAGGATTTGGCCGAATATTTATGCTCGTATTCTGCACGTATATAGTCATTCGGTACACATAGTAATTTTATACATATAGTCATTCCAGATATGGTCTAGTCACTATGCTGATATATCGTACTAGACTTATCGCAATTGGGAAATAAACTCTACTTTTGGATTCGGCTTACGCATGATGATATCAAGAATTATCCAGAACGAGGTTAATGTTATCTGAGGCAGATAACATTGACCGAGGTCGCGATAATTATTGTTATTATATACACAAGCTCTGGATATGAGCTATTCTGCAATCTGATTGGTTCCTCTACTACTAGGCTATCAGCTCATATCCTACTAGTAGAGAAATCTAGCAAAATGGCTGCCAGATTTGCAGAATTAAACGAAGAAGAAATTCAAGTTTTACTGGGAAATAGTACACCAAAATGCACACAGAAAGCAACCAAATTCGGAATGAAAGTATTTGACGGTAGATAGAACAACTAGATTTTACGAAAAGCTCTCCAAATTTCATATTTTTAGAAAAACAGCGACGTTTAAAGTGGCGTTGCTAGAAATATTTTTGGCCTTCAAAAAATTAAATTTTAGCGTTTCTACTTGGTTTACGAATGAATGGTTTACGAGTTCAAAGAAATTTGACAAGTACATAACAGAAATGTCCAAAACAAAGTTAAATTCTTGCTTAATAAAGCAATTTCACATTTCTGCTAAGGCAGAAAGATGGCTTGTAAATAAAAACAACAATGAAGTTCATTAGAGCTGCCATTTAGATTTCTCAAAAAACGTCAAACAAAGGTTTTAGCATAATTGGTGACCCTACCTTTGCTGAAGCTAACCATATTCTTGAAGCTTTCGTCAAAGACTTGAGAAAGTCTGGAAAGATAGCTGGAGTAGTCTACAAAAAAACCATTTCAAAAGAGCAAAACTGGGCGGCCTCGGCAACACCGAAGATGAGTCCTACGGCAAAATCTTCCGTATTCGAGACTCAAGCATCCGCCCTGTCGAAACGATCCAAAAATACTTGAAGCATCTAAATCATGCCTGTGAAAGTCTCTTTCAGAGTCCAAATGATTCAAAATGCAATAAGTTTGATGTCAACATGAACGCAGTCGGCGAAGCTCCACGACAAAAAGTACAGTGTTCCACTTTCACCATTGCAATGTGAACATTTACAACCGACTTTGCTGAACTGTTTTTTTGATCGGTAAAGTGGTTTTGCAGAGCGAAACTTTCTTCGTTCAAACTGTTTATAATATGCATGAATGCCTTCCATGAGTGATTGATCGGCGTTTCACTTTCACGTGACATAATTTAATTATTCATATTTTGTCTTCATTACGCATGACGGATGTTGAGAGAAAATTTTAACTTGCAATTTTATGTTGTTCATATCCAGAGCTTGTGTATATAATAAAACAGTTATTCCACTCACTCACTCGCGTCATTGTTGGTTCACGCGCAGAGCTACATGTATATTATAGGCGAATTAGGAATCCGCAGACAGTCGGTATTATCTTTCATGGTTTGTAGAATCATTTTACTCAATCCGACAAGCATTGTGTCTTTTCTTCATCTATAAATCTAGACTATCTAATAGGGGAGTGGATGCATGGGTGTGTGTTCGGGATGGGGTAGTTTCAGGGGGTTAGGATGACGCTTTAGGCGGGGTTAGAGTTAGGGTCAGAATCAGGTAAAAAAATGCTACCGACTTTATACGGAATCTAATTACGCCGCGCCGAACAAGGAGAGGACTAGATTGATCCTGCAGTGAGCTCTATTAAACAAATAGATTCCATTTTGTTGTTGTCTGTTCAATAAAAAACACAAGCGGGAGTTATGATTAGGATTAAACTTTAGGTGGAGGTTAGGTTTAAGATTAGGGTTAGGGTTAGGATCACTTTAATTAACTATAATCCTTAATTTGAGAAGATATATATAGGAAAGCGACTGCGTCGGGGACTGAAACTGATTTACAAAGTGTGCAATGGCCTAGAATTACCAATACTTATAAATTGTATAATTCTAGAACCCAATTCCAACACAAAACCAATCCTAACCCCTGCCTTAAGTATTTTCCTAGCCCTAACCCTCCGCCTATACAACCTTGTTCTGCCGTTGAAGATTTGCAACCGATTTCTCTCACTAGCGTTTTATCAAAGGTGCAGGAATCATATGTTATTGATTAATTGGATGTATGAAGATGTAAAAGAAAAAGTGAGTGAAGAGCAGTTTGGCAGGTTACCTGGATCTTAGCGGTTTTATAGCTCTCGTTAATCTTGCGCATAAATGGTATTCAGCTATGGAGGTACCGGGACCAGTGAGTATGAGTTCGAGTTCGGTCCGAGTTCGAGTTGGTCCGAGTTCGAGCCGAGTTCGGGTGCGAGTTTTCGGCCGGGGGGTTAGGGTTAGGAAGACACTGAAAGCGCGGGGGTTAGGGTTAGGATTGGTGTTGTGATAGCTTCTATTTTGACCATTATCATCAAAATAACACGAATCGGCAATTGATGATTATCATCAAATTAATAATGGTGAGAACAACCTGCATGTCGCGAGGTTGTTCATCCTCGTGGCTCTGAAGAGAAAACTGAAGGGCGGTTTTAACGTTAGTCTAATAGGTCAGTCGACTAAGGTGAAAAATCAGCAAATCGAAAGTGCGAGCACAAGCGATAAACTCACGAACACTACAGTATGGCTATATCACCTTTTCCATCACCAAGACAAGTGATATGTTTACGTGTATTAGGTAAGTCGTTTTCGGTTCGGAAGCATCCGGTTTCATATCGTCTGTGGCTTTTGGTCTGGTTTTTTTATCTCGACTGATTTGAACGTTTGATCCGTGTTTGTGATTTCTCCATTTCGTAAACTGCCTTTTATTACGAGCATTGATTGCTTTGCCGAACCTCTTTGTATTTCTCAACTTCTCGACTGATTTGGACCATTGTCTCAGTCATTCTTAATTTTGGTCAAAATTTCGATTTGCCTTGATTGGTGGAGAAACAAGTTTCACGAACCATTATTTATTTATTTATTTATTTATTCTGCTTAAATTGTACATATCAAAGAATAGCAAGTGTTAACAAAAATTCAGTACAATGTGGCAAGTACATATGTATGTGTATGTTTCCATTAATTGCTCCATAGCTGTCTATATTTGCCTTGCAGTTTCACGTAAATGTGAAACTGCAAGTAATGCCTGAAAGCGCTGGGTCAGTTTGTTGGTTTACCCAGTAACTCGAAGTCAACTCGAGGTTAACTCGAAAATTAACTCGAGAAAAAAAATCCCCCACACTGATGAAGATAGTGACGATGTTTTAATGTTTATGGATGATACAACTCTTTCTGAAGTCATAGACGTATCCCTTCCCACATCCGGAGACTCGATTGTAAACTCACAATGTAATTTTGATAAAGTGTTGCAGTTTACGAGCGACGAAAACATATGCAAATCAATTTAGAAAATGTAAGGACAGGTTAATTGACTTCCGAAGGATTAAAACAATAATATTCTACCACCTATCACAATTGGGTAGCAGACCCTGACCAAAGTAAACTGCTTGGTATTTCATGGTTCGACGATGATTTGAAGTGGAGGAGAAGGCAACTTTGTAGTCCATTAGTTCGAGTTAATTTCGAGTTAACCTAGTTGACTTCGAGTTTGGTAAACCAACAAACTGACCCAGCGGTTTCAGGCATTACTAGAACACATACACGGTGAAATTTTTACCTGAAACTGCATAGACAGATATGGAACAATGAATGTTTCGTGAAACTTGTTTATCAGAATGACTATCAGAATGACTGAAACAATGGTCCAAATCAGTCGAGAAGTCGAGACCAATCAATGCTCGTAATAAAAGGCATTTTACGAAATGAGCGGATATAGTGAGGATTTGTGAGGATTTGTGTCATTCTACGGATGATGATGACAATGAGTTATGTGCAGGTTGGTAAATTATATTAACCATTTATATACCATACCGGTAATGTACGTGCAATTGGGAGCAGTGGCGGATCCAGGATTTTGAAAAGGGTGGGTTCCAAGCTCAGTCCTAAGTGACGACACATTTTGTAGGGGGTATGGTGTCATGACCCTCGGAAAATATTTTAATTTTGGGTCTCTAAAACAGTATTTCTAGCAAAATATAAAGTTCTGAAATGAGCATAAAGAACATGCTCGGCTTCAGAAAGGGGGTTCCATGGAACCATCGGAACCCCCTGGAACCCACTGGGGAGCTCTGATGACAAGATGTTCTTTATCAGTTTGACAGAAAATCTTATAAATTCAATGTCATTGTGTCGTTTTGTATGGTCTTTCAATTTTAACATTGAACTTAAACCTCAGTATTGACAGCTCTTTTGCCTCTAGATGTCATATACACACATATTATAGCTGCCTACTTCTCATTACCATTATTTTCTCTAGAGGATAAAGCCTTCATAGCACTTGGCTTGCTGCCATATCTTCTGGAGCGTGTTACAAAGGCTAACCCAAATCCTGAGGCATTCCTTTATCAGGTATGATATCTTTACAATTAATCCACCAATGTATCAACAAACATTTATAGTATTAATTTTTTAAAGCTACATGTACTAATGACCAAGAATGTTTATGTTTAAAGGTTTCTAAGCGTTCTCGGGCATTAGTAAATTTCATTGTTAGAGCATATTCGTACGTCTTCAACTTGACAGTAAACATGACCAGTATTGCGGGAGTTAACTGTCTTTCAATTTACAGCTTTTATAATACATGCCCTTTGTTCTAACACAGTCCCTACAAAGGGCATGTATTATAGAAGCTGCAAATTGAAAGACAGTTAACTTGATCAATACTGATCATGTCTACAGTAGACTACTGTCAAGTTGAAGATGTGCTATTTATGTAAAGCATTGGTCAGTTGATCTGCAGAAAAATACTGTTGACAATTATATGCATTGTAATTATTTGCTGTGAGTATTTAGATTGATTTTCCTTGTTATATTCCTTTAGATCGGAGATCATGCTAATGTTATAGCTGCAGCCTCGAAGGAAAACATGCCACCATTTATCGTCGTTGTGGAAACATTGACGAGCCAACATATATGAGATGTGCATTGTCGCAGAGAGGAATATCCTCTTGGATGTTTCTGGTATACTGGAAGCAACAGAGTTGTTGATGTTATTATATTATGTATGCAACTTGGAATATCCAAAGGAGTGCTTTAGCACCTTCTTCTTTTTACAAAGACATATTCTAAAGGTATTTTACACGCAAAAAATCCCAACTAGGGTACTATTACTCATGTCAGAACTTGGACAAATTTAGACAATTGCATGCTAGAGCCTAGAACTTTTATCTTTCTAATCTTTTAAATTCTAATCTTTTAAACTTATATAATTATGATAGAGTAAATTGCAAAACCTATGGCTAGCCTGTTGTTGAAATACATGAACACTTTAAAGGGTAAAATAACTGGTCAAATGGTAGACTAGAGGTTATTTTATTTTTTTATGAGATATTTCAGTGTGTTTGATATGCAAATTATGACGTCACAAGCTGGGTACAACATTTTTAAACATTAAAATATAGTTATTGTGCTGATTGTTCAGTGACTTGAAGAGTTATGAACACAATTTCAAGTTACTTTAGGAACAAACCTATTTGCCTAACGTTTTGAGAAAACCATCTTGTGTGTATTGTGGGATTCTTTTTGCTATGAACCATACCAACAATAGTTCTGATATGTTTGTTCATTCATTTGCCATATGTTTTGCATTTTGCTGTACTTTTTATTCAACTAGTATTTTCTGTAAAATTATAAAGCATGCAGTTGTCCCAGTTTAATTAACTTTCAGTTTATTAAGTTAAAGTGTCTATGACCCCAAATACAATATTATACTGATATAGATTCTACATGAAGTGAAAAGTGGCATGACAAAATATTTTACGATATGAGTTTGCCATTGATATTCTATAAAGGTTTGTTTATCAGAAATGCTAATGAATGTGATGCATTTGGCTTTCCTTTCTGCTTTCCGTGGGATAGACCGGTTAAGGATTTGAGTGATCTTAACACATTAATCAGCTTGATCTTAACACATTAATCTCCAGTAGTTGTTAAATTCGTTGTGTTTTGCTTAAAAGCAATCTAATTGGACTGGGACTATTGCATACAGTAGATGATTTTCAAAATCACATGACATGGCTCATACATATTATGGCTGGAAGGACTATAATAATAGCAGCGATCTTTGCAAACAAGTACAAACAAGTGCCTCCGGATACGAGTAAACAATTGTAATGTCAAAACATGATAAACTGATGCTACATCACATGTTCACCAAGATTGATGCTTTGTTAAAAATGTTGTCCTTCCAGCATATTATGCATGAGTCATGTCATGTAATTTGTTTTTTACTTTCGTGTATATATTATGTTGCTACACAATAAACTATTATAATATTGATTATTAATCTGATGAATTGGATGTTGTATAATTATACCAATAGAGCCAATAGAATTTTGCATCATTGTAGGGTAACAATACACTGCCTGGTGTAAAAAGACACCACAAGTGTAAATTTACACTCCTTTGGTGTCCAGAGAGAGGCAAGAGGTTTTACACCAAAGTGGTGTAAATATACACTGACTGGTGTAAAAAGACACCATAAGTGTAAATTTACACTAATTTGGTGTCCACAGAGAGGCAAGAGGTTTTACACCAAAGTGGTGTAAATATACACGGACTGGTGTAAAAAGACACCACAAGTGTAAATTTACACTAATTTGGTGTCCACAGAGAGGCAAGAGATTTTACACCAAAGTAGTGTAAATATACACTGACTTGTATAACAATACACCACAAGTGTAAATTTACACTCATTTGGTGTCCACAGAGAGGCAAGAGATTTTACACCAAAGTGGTGTAAATATACACTGACTGGTGTAGACTAACACTTACAATAGCGTAAATTTACACTCATGGCGGTGTCCACACAGAGGCAAGAATTTACACCGATTTTGGTGTTCCCACAACACCCAGAGATTTAGAGTGCAGTAAAGTCGAAACACAATCGGACACGAATTTACTCGATGATGAGACGGCCGTAGACGGAGAAGTGAGCGAAGATGAGGGGGGAGGGAGCGATTATAACCAGTTGTTGTTCTTTGATTTCGAATGCACCCAAGAGGACGGCGAACACGTTCCGAATTTATGCGTTGTCCACAATGAGAGCGGTGATGAAAACGTGTTTAGCGGCCCAAATACTCGAGATAATTTTTGCGAATGGCTGTTTCAAGAGCAAAACTCTGGCAGCATCGTGATGGTCCATAATTTTCAAGGTTATGATGGTTATTTCATCCTTCAATATTTGCACAAGAATAGTTTAGTACCTGAAGTAATTATGCGTGGGGCGAAAATTTTAACATTGAATGTTCCGGTGCTGAATATCAAGTTTGTCGATTCGTTATGTTTTATCCCGATGAGACTAGCAAACTTCCCCAAGATATTTGGTCTAAATGAACTTGCCAAAGGTTATTTCCCGCATTATTTTAACATCGAGGCCAATCAAGACTATGAAGGCCCTCTTCCAGACGCAAGTTATTACAACCCTGATGGCATGACTTCGGATGACCGTACTAAATGTTATGCTTGGTTTAATGAACTGAAAGCCAACAATTACGTGTTTAACTTTAAAGATGAAATCCTCAAGTACTGCCGTTCGGACGTCGATATCCTTCGACGTTGCTGTCTTGAATTTCGTGAACTGTTTCGTTCCGTTACCGATATTGATCCTTTTGAGAAATGCCTGACTATTGCATCGGCCTGCAATCTTGTATTCCGCAAGAATTTTCTCCGGGAGAACTCCATCGCTATCATCCCGCCCCTTGGTTATCGACCTCAAGATAAACAATCGGTCATCGCCCTGAAATGGTTAGCGTACACCGCCCAAAGCATCGACATTTCCATTCGTCATTCCCGCAATTTTGGCGAGCAACGCATAGGAAAGTATCGCGTCGACGGTTTTCACGCAGAGTCTAACACCGTTTACGAATTTCATGGCTGTTTTTGGCATGGTTGCATCCGCTGCTACGCAAGGGACACGATCAACCCGTAAGTCAACAAAGCATGCAAGATCTACATCAATACACTCTCGAGAAAACACGTTATCTGAAAAGCCAAGGTTATAATGTCGTTGAGATGTGGGAATGTGACATGAGGAGAGAGCTCGAAACCAACCCTGAGATGAAGACCTATTTCGACAATTTCGAAATCGTGGAGCCTCTTGAACCAAGACATGCCTTCTATGGTGGAAGAACCAATGCTACGAAATTATTTCATCAGTGTCAACCAAAAAAAAAAAGGTGAGAAAGTGCATTACGTGGACTTCACCAGTCTCTATCCCTGGTGTAACAAGTATGGTGCTTATCCCGTTGGCCATCCCGAGATCATCACGGAGAACTTTGCGGATATCTCACAATATTTCGGTATAGTGAAATGTACCGTTCTTCCTCCCCGACGACTTCTACACCCTGTCCTCCCCTATCGTGCCCACGGAAAATTGATGTTTCCATTATGTCAGTCCAGTATATGTAGATGGTTTGAACCAGGAGCCATGCAATCACATCGATGAGGAGCGTTCCATTCAGGGTTCATGGGTAACGAATGAATTGCAAAAAGCTTTGGGGATGGGTTACCGTTTGCTTGCCATTCACGAAGTGTGGCATTTCCCACAACAGAGTGATGAACTCTTTAAAGATTACATTGACACTTTTTTAAAGATAAAGCAGGAATCCAGCGGTTTTCCAGACGGGTGCAACGCCGAAGAACAGAAACAACAGTACATCAATGAGTATTTTGAACGGGAAGGTGTGCTTCTAGACCGAACCAAGATTCAGAAGAACCCTGGATTGCGTGCCTTGGCGAAATTGATGCTTAATTCATTTTGGGGTATGTATAAAAAAATATGTTGAAACAGAATAGGATTCGGTTAATTACGAAAACTTATGTACGTATTTTGTTTAGTTTATTTTATTTCACAGGAAAGTTTGCACAGAAACCAAACATGTCAAAAGTCAAACTCGTGTCAGAGCCACAAGAGTACTTCGATATGCTGACGGCTGACCAGATCGAGGTGACCGATGCTTCCTTCGTGAGCGATGACGTCCTAGAACTCCGATACGAGAGCAAGGAAAATTTCGTCGAGCCAAACGCCAGAACCAATGTGGTCATCGCCGCTTTCACCACTGCATATGCCCGCCTTAAACTTTACAGCGTGTTGGAACAGTTGAATGAAAGAGTACTCTACTATGACACGGACTCTGTGATCTACATGATCACTAGTAAACCTGGGGAACCTGAACCTGAGACAGGGGTTTACCTTGGCGAGCTCACCGACGAGCTGGATGGAGGGTATATTACGACCTTCGTCTCTGGGGGACCCAAAAACTATGCCTATGAGCTGAATAATGGTAAAACATGTTGTAAGATACGAGGCATTACTTTAAATTTCCAGACGTTAGAAACAGTAAATTTTAATGTTATGCGTGATATGGTTACAGGTGTAGGGCCAGAGAGAGTTAGTGTAGATATCCCATTTAAAATAGTGCGTGATACAAGTGATAAGAGTGTTTTAACCCGAAGTGAGACAAAGGACTATCGAGTTGTATTATAATAAACGCGTAATTGTAGATAATTTTAATACTTTGCCTTACGGGTTTTAGTGTGTTTGTAAATATATTTTATACTTTGTTTGGGGGATTTTTGAACACTAAAGGGTGATTGTAAATAGGGAACTGTAATTATATATTTTTTATTTACACTATTTATGGTGTGATTTCATGTATTTGAAGGGCGGGCCATACGTTTCACACTGCTTTCACACCGAGAACTCTTTTAGTAAAAATGGTGGCTCCTGAAAGAGCCGTTTATAAACACGTTTCGAGTGTTTCGTCACTATTCTTTTAGTATATGTGGAGGCTCTTAAAAGAGCCGTTTATAAATACAGACTATTAGCTACGCACGGCTGTCTTTTATTATATGTTAGATTTATGTTTCCTGTTTATTCACGGGGGTAATACTTAGGCAATATTGATGAGTCATTAGAGTCTCAAAGGGGTGGCTTTATTTCCTTGCGCGTGTAATATACAGTAAAAATATGCAAGAGCAACGTCCTTAAAGTAATTAACAATGGTGCTCCTGTTTTTAGAGTGGACGTACGAGGATTGCCCTAGGAACATGTCTGAACAGGTATTCGAGTAATATATTATCCAGAACTTTCACAACGTCATTAAAGTAAATAACAACAAGTCAATGGGTTACAGCAGCTTAAAAATTTCTTGTTTTAACAACTGTCTCTGATCTGTACAAAATACAGATCTCCAGTCATAACATGTATACTTGAGCAGTTCAAGGCCGTTGACATTAGGTTTAATATCGTTTAAACTTTTGGTAAAAGCATCCATGACTCTTGCTTCAGAAATCTTTGAATATGCTTCGTCGAAGTACATGCATAACTGTTCATCTCTTTCCATCATGAGACAGTCATGTTGTCTTTGAGAAGGATGATTGTGCAATAATACATCCATTGCAATTTTCAACAACAAGTCGAGATATTACCAATGCTATTTCGTCAGCGTAACTCTTCAGAAGTTTGTCTTCGATACGTTTCTGGCGATGATAAAGAAATATTTCTATATTGTCAGTGTCCAAATAATCAGACGGCTTGTTTTGTGATGAACAAGACATTTCTAAAATACAACAGCTCGATTGAATAGGTCTTTACCTGAAGAGTATCAGAGAATGTTTAACAGTTTTCTGTGAGTTGACGATGTCTTATAATGCACGATACAAGTTTGATACGTGATTGATAGTATCTCTTTGATGACTATAAAATTTATTAAAAAGCTGACGACATGACGTATGCTAAGACATAGTGCAATACAAGTCAACGTGTAAACACAAAACATGGGTCACTCTGTTAGCAAAAATCCAAAGATAAATAAAAACCATAACCGACAGAAAATGTTTAGAATAGGTATAAGTTTTGGGCGCAATGATCTCAATCTCGAGGGATATTTACAGATGGGATACAATAGTAAAACCATCAAAAACTACCAGCCTATTGAAAGTGCACAATTGATAAACGAGACTATTAGTATTCAAGACGAAAGAAACAGTATTCAAAATGTTGAAGCGATCCAAGAATAAAAGAGTCCATAATTTAACATGTTCTTTCATTCTATATGCGATAGCAAAGCAAGCAACATGGACGATTATTTGTCTAGTGTTTATTACGATCCAAAACGGTCGGGGGGGTTTGGTGGAGTGAGTCGTTTGTACGATGATGTGAAAAAGGAGGGGAAATTTAAAGTGAGCCGTAAGAAAATCAAAGAATGGTTGATGTCACAAGATGCATATACTTTACATAAACCTGCTCGTCGAAGTTTTAAAAGAAACCGTGTGATCGTGGGTGGTATTGACCAGCAATGGCAAATGGATTTAGCGGACATGCAAAGTATGCAGAAGTTTAACGATGGTTATCGCTATCTGCTCGTATGCATTGATGTCTTTTCAAAGTATGCTTGGGTAGTTCCTTTGAAAAACAAAACAGGTCCTTCTCTGGTTGAAGCCTTCAAAGTCATTTTGTCTTCTGGACGCAAGCCTGAAAAAATTATGACTGATCAATGAAAAATCTTATGAAAGAAGAGGACATAGAATTGTACAACACGTATAACGAAACGAAAGCCTCTATCGTAGAACGTTTGATTCGTACGCTGAAAACGAAGATGTGGCGATACTTTACAGCCAAGAAAACCATGCGATACATTGACATGCTGTCTGATTTAGTGTACTCTTATAATCATAGTGTTCATCGTAGTATTAAAACAAAGCCAGCAGATGTTACTACCGAAAACGAAAAGAAAGTATGGCACACTTTGTACGACGAACATAGTGGTGTGAAAAATGTAAAGTATAAGTTTAAGATTGGTGACCAAGTAAGAATTAGTAAAATCAAACGTAAATTTGAAAAAGGTTACTTGCCAAATTTCTCAAAAGAAATATTTACTATAAGTAAGCAAGTACCTCGCGATCCACCTGTGTATAAACTCAAAGACTATGACGACGAAGAACTGAAAGGAACATTTTACGATAAAGAATTGCAAAAGATTATCAAACGAGATGACGTCTACGAAGTTGAGAAAATTCTTAAGAAACGTGGAAGAGGCAACAATGTACAATATTTTGTAAAATAGCTAGGGTATCCAAACAAATTTAATTCATGGGTACCTGCTTCTGAAATAAATAAGATTTAAACCATCGTCTGTGTCGCGTGTTTTTTATTCATACTCTTACGTTCACAATGAGTGGAACACATTTTTATCTCACGCTTCCTAGCAATGCATCGCTTTCTACTTTTCCCGATAACAAAACCACAAGTTATCGTGTGAAATTGCCACAAACCATTGATTTGAATGGCAATTGGGAAGTGGGTTTGTATTCCATTTCGTACCCTAACACATGGTATACCCTACAAAAGGACGATTCTCACCTATACTACAGTGACGATGGCTACATTTTTCTAACATCATTTATTGATTACGGTTACTACCAAACATTGGGTGATTTTATTAAATCCGTAAATAAGGCATTGACAAAAGATACTAAGAGCAACATCACACTGACGTTTAATGCTCAAACAGGAAAAGTGACAGTGCGTTTGAAAAATAAACATCAGTTAGCTATAGCTGGAAGAATGTCCGTCATTCTGGGTTTTGGAGGAAAGGAACAAAAAATAACAAAAACGACCGAAAGTCCTTACGTCGCTGATTTGCGTGGATCGACAACGATGTATGTTTACAGCGATATAGTTCAGCCACAGATCGTCGGAGACACGAATGCTAAATTGCTTCGCAGCATTCCGATTGAAGGAAAGTCTGGTGACGTGATTGCTAAAACTTTCACAAACATACAATATGTACCTGTCCAAACTAAATCATTCGAAGACATGGAAATTCGTTTAAGGAACGACATGGGAGATCCTGTGCCATTTGAACGTGGGAAGGTGATAACAACACTTCACTTCAGACAGCATAGTTATTTTACCTGAAGATGACTAATCCATACGTACGTTACTATCTTGACCAGCAACAAGGTCATGGGATGTCTGTTTTCAGAGGTAGTCCCTGGCAAGTTGGTCATGGTCAGATGGAGTATGGACTCGGTGGTTTGTTTCGTAGTATTGCAAGATCGGTCATGCCGATGGTTAAAAGTGGCGCCCGAGCTCTTGGAAATATTGCCCTGAATAGTGGTGCAAACTTCTTGGGAGATGTCCTAGCTGGTAAAAATGTAAAAGAATCGGCAAAAGCACGAGCCAAGGAGGCCACCAATGTTGCGAAAAAGAGAACTGTCAATAAATTGCAGACAATGACTCAGACAGGAAATGGAAAACGTGGGAAGCAAACAGCTAAAAAGAGAAAGGCACCTGCGTCTGCTGCCAGAAGCAACCAGACCAAGAAGCGGAAAGCAACTCGCGCAGAAGACATATTCGGATAAACATGAATTTCGTACACTCAAAGTCTCAAGAATGCACAAAAAGTGAACTCGATCTATTTTCAGTGCCTCCAACGCAAATTAGTTTAGAAAAAGGACATTGGATCGATCATCAACCTGTTTCCAGTGTATCAGACGGTGGCCCTATTACGTTCCTGTCTGCAGGGACTGAAGATTATGTGGATTTATCAAAAACGATTTTGGTAGTGAGAGCAAAAGTAACCAAGGCAGACGGTGCAAATCTAGACGCTGACGAAAAGGTTGGAGTTGTGAACAATTTCCTGCATAGTTTGTTTAAACAAGTCGATGTCTTTCTGAAAGAAAAGCAAGTTACACAGGCCACGGGTACATACAGTTACCGAGCATATCTGGAAACCCTCCTAAACTATGGTCCATCAGCAAAAAAGTCACAGCTCACTGCATCTCTGTTTTACAAAGATACTGCAGGGAAAATGACCGTGGCAGATCCGACATTAGCGGCTGCCAACGCCAACCTTGGTCTTAAATCAAGATATGAGTTTAGCAAAACGAGTGGAATTGTAGAGATGGTTGGCCCTATATTCAGCGACATATTTTTCACCGAACGTCTCTTGCTAAGTTTTGTAGACCTGAAAGTTATTCTGAACCGCAGTGGCAACGAGTTTTGTCTGATGGCATCTGAGAACGATGCTGATTACAAAGTAAAGCTGACCGATGCCTATCTCAAGATACGTAAGGTGAAAGTTAACCCAAGCATTTCCATGGCTCATGAACTTGCGTTGAAAAAAGGACCGGCTATCTACCCTATTCGTCGCGTCGAGTGCAAAAGTTTCATTATTCCAGCAGGAAACCCCTCCCTAAGAAAAGATAACGTCTTTAATGGACTTGTACCGAAATCATTTATCTTTGGTTTGGTCGAAAGTGCAGCGTTTAATGGTGCATACAAGAAGAACCCGTACAACTTTCAACATTTTAACGTGTCATCTATCGGAATAACCGCGTGAATGGAGAAGAAATGCCGTTTAAGCCTCTGCAGCTGTCCTTTGGAGCAAACCCCAGATTTGTTGAAGCATTTAGTACGCAATTTTCTGGTACGGGAAAAATGTATTACAACACTGGAAACGATATAGCACGAGAATAATTCCCAAAAGGTTATGCCGTTTATTGTTTCGATCTAACCGCTGATATGTGTGGGTCGTCTCCCCATTTTAACGTTGTTCAAAGAGGAAATTTGGCAGTTGACATCAAGTTCTCTGCCGCTCCTACATCAGCTGTGAGTCTCGTCTGTTACGGGGAATTCGAAAACCTGATTCAAATCGACGCAGAAAGGAATGTCATCTATGATTACGGAGGCTAAATGAACACTACACAGATAACTCGTGCACTAGAACAAGACCCTGTTACAAGTAAGAAGTTTTGCGGTGTGTTTCCTAGTGACAAGCTACCTCGAATGATTGAGAAATATCCGTGTGGTTTCGTGGCCAATACAGATCCAAGCAGTGAACCTGGAACGCACTGGGTGGCTTTTTACTTTCCATCAGAACAGAAAGGAGAGTTTTTTGACAGTTATGGGCAGCCACCAGATTACTACAGGGATTCATATGGAGACTTTTTAGATAAACACTCTTATGAATGGGAATTTAACAAACGTAAACTGCAAAGTATTTGGTCAGATGTTTGTGGACAATACTGTATGTTTTATCTTAGTCATAGAGCACGAGGACACAGCTTGAATAAGATCGTGCAGTTATTTAATAATAATACTATGTTAAATGATGCGAAAGTGTCTCAGTTTGTTAAGAATCATTTTAGAGTAATCTCAAAACAGTTAAATGTTAACCTTAATCAGTTTAGTAAAAAGATGGTTGAAAAATAATGTATTGTTTGTCTCAATAAATATTTGTTGTAAAACCAATATCGTGTGTGTTTTGATTCGTGCTGCCCCGCCCACTTAAAACACGACAACAAAAGACCGGTAATTAAGATTAAGCGTTTTATTTAACGACTCGCTTAAAATAGTTACATGTTGTTTATTTAGATTAATAATTAAGCCAACGCTTTAGAGTATGTTTTGCTTTGCTTGTCTCTCCACGTCCTTTTGGAGGAGTTGGTAAATATCCGGAGGGACTTGCACGCTGTGGGCTGTTGTAAAGTACTTCCTCTTCCTCTCCTGACGAACTGTCCATTTGGGCTTGTGTGCATCTCTCGTTATTCCTTACAAGATCCGTAGGTATATTAATCTTCGATAAAACACGAAAAAATTCCTTCGAACCCATAGGATTAAAATTTTTTCTTCCTCTCATGGCATCGCTGACGAGATCGGATATATTTGAATGTGGAATTTTCACACCGTCCAGATTTACTTGTCCAGATTCGTCCCAAGAAATAACATCAGGTCTCGCCTTTAGTCGGTTTAAAAGTGCAGCCGCCCTCGGACGCATCGTTTTTGGTATATGTTCTACAATGACCGTGTCAGATAACTGTGCCTTTTCTTGGGGTAAAAGCTCTTGCTCGGCATTATTACTGGGTGCTATCCGAACGGTTGGTATTTGATTGTCCTTTTGACGTCTTAAGTCTAGATAACGTTCCAAGTTCGCATAGTATAGCTTCTGCTTTTCAGCATCATCCATATCCGTACGTTGAAGGATATTTGACATCTCCGTATCTTTTTGCATCATGTTGCTAACGATCGGGGAGGTCTCGAGTTTTTGTCTTTGTTCGTACCTCTTCATAACTTCTTCGGGAACCAGGATCATACGTTTTGCGTGCTTCATTTTATAAGTAGGCTACTTAGTACACTTAGAACCGGCGGCAAGAGAGCTGTCAACAAATTTCCACCTTTTTGATTAAGGTACTGCTTTTTCTGTTTTCTTGACACTTTTTTACTCGCCAAAGCACGAGATGTGTCTTGTAGCGCGCCAAACGTCGCTTTTGACGAGGTGTTAGAGGGATAACGCCTTTTAGTAAATTCACTGAACACTCACAAATAGCTGTGATAACATCCGCTGGGCTATGCTCGATGAGCATTTTCCGAAATTTAGGTCTACATTTAACCATGACTTGAAGATAGGGCATACTTCCTTTCACGCGCTTTGACATTTTGAAAATGATGGATTTAAGCAACACACGTAGCTTTTAAGTACGCTTCACGTAGACAATCTGTCTTTCCCCAGGCAGAATGTTTGTCCTAAGACGCATGTTTTCTGGTGTCAGCTGCAGTCAATTACTAAATATCCATAAGGTTTGCTTGTAGCGTCATGAAACGATTCCAAAAGATAACTGGAGTGTTTAGGAAACATCTGTCTAGCGAGCGTTGTAATCCCTAGAGAATCGCGCGGATTTCGGAATATCAACATGTAGTGAGAATTCAGGCTAATCGTTCGCGAGAGTTTACCAGGAGGAAAAAGGTTTTGGGAAAGGAATAAAACTGAAATTCCACGGTGATGAGAACCGCGAGTAAATAGGTCCGACATGCGTTGATCATTAGAGCACTGCGACATCAAATCATCCAAAATGACAAGGGAGTTCTCACATCCATCTGTCATGTCGTATAAGTCATCTGGAAAGCCCTCCACTAATTCAACATTTGGTAGGGTCCTTGATAATTCATCAAATTCTTTTTGATACTCTCCATAGCAATAAATTACTTTGGTTGGAACAGGATAAAACAGTTCTTCCAAATGATGTAGCATAGAACGAACTAAATGTGATTTCCCACTTTGAGTTTGACCACAAATATAAAAATTTGCCGGCGTTTTAAATCTCACATCCATAGTGTTCACAGACAATACAAATAATGAGTTTTATCTCATATGTTCTTTTAGTTTATAGTGAAATAAAACGTTTGGCGAGAGAAAGCATTTTGCTGTAAAAACTTTCTTCGATCTTGAACTCTCTAAAGTCAAAGGTTTTTAAAGCTATTGCAACTAATTGTACAGCACCGCGCGTAATTTCCTCGGGGTTAGTGTCTTTTAACAAATATATCAATGTTAGGTAAGACATAGCACGACCAAAATTGTTAACATCTATCTCATAGAATATAGTTGCCAGATCGAGAGAATTTGCAAGAACTGCCCGACTTTGAAATATAGACTTATGATGTTCAATGTAAGTAATTTATATGATGCGATAACGTCCTCATATCAAATTTTACGTCATTTCTT
Organism: Chrysogorgia sp. JL179-B06; assembly: GCA_035772405.1. NCBI lineage: Eukaryota > Metazoa > Cnidaria > Anthozoa > Scleralcyonacea > Chrysogorgiidae > Chrysogorgia > Chrysogorgia sp. JL179-B06. The sequence goes on from JAYKKM010000166.1 coordinate 48,085, forward strand.
TGAAGCTCATCTAAAATCAAATCCATCTTTCCCACTTAACATAACAACAGTGAATGAGCACACCGTGTGAAACGGTTCATTTATGTATTTGAATCTCATAACAATACAAAATGGTTTTACACTATAATATATGTTTAAACTGCTTACATTGTCTACTGTATAAGTGTTTCAGTTCTGCTGAGGATTGGAAAAACAGTTGTAGAATGTCGGTATGAAAGTCTCTTCATCATGAGAAGACTTTGGTGGTTCCTCGGGTACCCATTGAAAGAAACTACATGACGTTTCTTTCTCGCTTTCTTCATGGACTCTGCTGTCCGTGATAACAATTTGGTTTCTCGATTTGATTCTCGTCAGCCCACATCCAGAGGGAACACGGGTTTTCACGTTCTGCACATGTAAAGTATGGTCTGCCGTAGTTCTCTTTCAATTGATCTTTCACAATACGGAACTTTGCAGGCTTTCCATGTCCCTGACATACAGGCTGCCCTAAATCGGTAGATCTCCAATCGACCATGGCTTTTTGAAATAACGTAACCATTGTCCTCAGAACAAATAAAACCACAACTAGGTTTTTGTCCACAAAACCAGAACGAACCATTTTTTGTTGTCGAACAAGAAGCAGGTTTCCCATGTAGACACTCCATCTGTGCCAGAAATATATACGCAGTAAAGTCCACTTTGTGAAAGCTGTGAAATGAATGGTTTGTGCTATTTTACACTCTCAATTTATACTCTCACAAAACCAACCATGATCAGGCATATTCATGCGTACGTACGCTCATTATTATTCTGTACGTACGCTAAAGTAAAAGTAAACATAGCAACACCGGGGATCATCTTTTAATTCACGCCGGGCATAAAAGGCGCCAAAATCGCCGGGGTTTTTCGTGGTACCCCGGCCATATTGGACGAGTAATGAAAACGGGGAATTGGAAACTAATTTACGATCATGCCCGAAAGCTATGCTTTTAGCTCATCGGACCGCCATCGGTTAACTCCGATCAAAGCTGGACTTATCTAGAATCAATATTCACGTTATGCCCTCCATTTTGATACCAAACTTGCCTGTACTTTGCGAAGTGGCGACTCGTTACAACTCTTCCAATATTGACTATTTTTACATCATGGAGTAGTTTTATAGAAGAAGGCAGTTTTGACCCTTGTTTTATTTTCGTTATTTTTGGTTTAATGTGATGAATTATTTCGAAGAGGGATAGTTCCAACCTTCGTCTTAGATGCCTTCTTTTTAGATTTTTTTGTTTGCGTTCACAACGCTGTGAATTCATGAACTTTGCTGGTGGACTTGGACGACTTGCGGCCACAATTGCTCGCTTTAAGGCTTTAACCTTGGTGCGTTTGTGACTGAAAGAAGCATATGCGGGAGAGAGTTGTTACCAAAAATCCGTTTCGTTTAAGCAGAGCACTGCAAGTTGAACTGTTATTCATTTGTGTGGAATATGCAAGAACGGCTGGATGAGATTTGATGAAAAGGTAGCGCTGATAACTCTATTTTTTAGCTGTAAATCAACTGTCGATGGGTAGGTTACATAAATTGAGTCGTTGACTTATTTGACTGTGCTTTAGATAACTCTCTGGTCAAATGCTAATTATATACTAATTCATTGCAAGATATGGATATTATGTAGGACTTATACTTGTCAAATTCCCCTTATTTATTTTGTATAACTTATGATATTCATGGACATACAATAGTTTACCCTTGAAAGAATTGATGTAACAATTTTTTGTAATAAATCAGTGTTTACAATTCACTCTGGAGTCTGGATTTTTGTATTTTATACTGTAGTACATGTATATGCTGTATATTCAACAAATTATAAAACATTAAAATGTTAGGGCTGTTTACCCGAGGTCGGCCTGACTCCAGGTTGGACTGACATTAGATCAGTCTTGTGTAAACAAAAGTAAGATAAACAAATTCAGGAAGGTCTGGGTTTAGGTCTGCCTTATGTAAACAAAAGCTAAGGCAAACAAATTAATGCTGGTCTGGGTTTTGGCCAGCCTTGTGTAAACAAAAGCTAAGGTGAACAAATTCATGCTGGTCTGGGTTTAGGTCAGCATTGGTTTTGACTTAGCCTTCATGCCTTGTGTAAACAAGAGCTAAGGTGAACAAATATCTTGCCGGTCTGGGTTTAGGTCAGCATTGTGTAAACCAAAGCTAAAGCGAACAAATTCATGCGGGTCTGGGTTTAGACCAGCCTTGTGTAAACAAAAAGCTAAGGTGAACAAATTATGCGGGTCTGGAGGCCAGCCTTGTGTAAACATGCAAAAGCTAGGTTGAACAAATTTAGTCCAGTATGGGTTTAGGTAAAACTCATATAAAAAAAAGGTAAGGTGAATAAATTCAGGAAGGTCTGGGTTAAGGCCTGCCTTATATAGAAAAAAGCTAAGCCTAAAGTGAACAAATTATTGCTGGTATGGGTTTAGGCCAGCCTCGTGTAAACAAAGCTAAAGTGAATAAATTTATGCGGGTCTGGGTTTAGACTAGCCTTATGTAAACAAAAGCTTAGGTGAACAAATTTAGGCTGGTCTGGATCTGGATTTAGGTCAGTTTTGTGTTATGGAGGTGAACAAATTCAAGTTGATTTGGATTTAGGCCAGACTTGTGTAAAAAAAGTATAGGCAGACAAATTCAGGCTGTTGTGGGTTTAGGTCTGCCTTGTGTAAACAAAACCTAAGGCAAACAAATTCAGGCTGGTTTGGGGTTAGGCCAGCATCATTTAAACAAAATCGAAGGCGAACAAAATACAGGCTGATCTGGACCCTCTGGTACTCTGGTTAGTTAAATAATTATACATTCAGGGTCAGGTGTGGAAACAGGTGGAATTACCCAGTGTTCAGTTTTATCTTCTGCAAAACAGAATTTTTCAATAACATTTTGGCATTCTTTGAATATTATTTATTTAAATTTGTTTGTATTGATCCCTTCTCAGAAATCCTGGCGAAGTTAAACAAGTGGCAACAACAAATTTTCTGTTCTGCTGATTATCAAAGCTTGATTAAAGCCTTCTCTGCCATCTTGAAAAGTTTCTAGCCATTCTTTCAAGCTCCTATATCATATTCCTGTGTATTTACTACTTCGCCTTCGCTAAACTCTACCCTGCCTTTAGCTTCTTCATCGGTAAATAGAGATAACTATACTTCGTACACATTCATTTTAGCCGCCATCTTTAAGTACAAAGTCCAATTTTGATAGGGGAAACCGCAAGCCAAAAATACCGACAACAAACAACCCTGGCGATTTTGGCACCTTCTGTGCCCGGCGTGATTATTCAAGGATAAGTGTGTACGTACGCTTGGGAATTTACTTTACTCAGTTTGTGCACACAACATGACTATCGAAATACTGTTTATGACTAAGAATCGACTTGTACTTAGCGTCAACCCAAATTTATAAAAGAATATAAACGAATGGCTCAAATTATATGATCCAATTATTCTGTACGTACGCTCATTAATAATTCTGTAGGTACGCTCATTATTATTCACACTTAATTAAGTCACTTCCTGTCGGCATCCCTTTGGTCGGTGAATGGGGGGGGGGGGGGGGGTTACCTACTCGTACTGCCAGATAATTAGTAGGTATGATGTGAGGTCTTCTAAAAGGTTAGTGTACTGCCAAATAATTAGGGTGTACAAGGCGAGGTCTTCTAAAAATATAGTGTACTGTCAAATAATTAGTGTGTACGAGGTGAGGTCTTCCAAAAGGATAGTGTACTGCCAAATAATTAGTATGTACAAGCTGAGGTCTTCTAAAAGGATAGTGTACTGCCAAATAACTAGTGTGTACGAGGTGAGGTCTTCTAAAATGTTAGTGTACTGCGAAATAATTAGTGTGTACAAGGTGAGGCCTTCTAAAAGGATAGTGTACTGCCAAATAATTAGTGTGTACAAGGTGAGGTCTTCTAAAAGGATAGTGTACTGCCTAATAATAAGTGTGCACAAGGTGAGGTCTTCTGAAAGGATAGTGTGCTGCCAAATAATTAGTGTGAGCATTGTCAGGTCTTATAAAAGGATTGTTTACTGCCAAATAATTAGTATGTACGAGGTGAGGTCTGAGGATAGTGTACTGCCAAATAATTAGTATGTACAAGGTGAGGTGTTCTAAAAGGATAGTGTACTGCGAAATAATTAGTATGTGCAAGGTGAGGTCTGAGGATAGTGTACTGCCAAATAATTAGTATGTACAAGGTGAGGTCTTCTAAAAGGATAGTGTACTGCGAAATAATTAGTATGTACGAGGTGAGGTCTGAGGATAGTGTACTGGGAAATAATTAGTATGTACGACGTGAGGTCTGAGGAAAGTGTACTGCCAAATAATTAGTATGTACAAGGTGAGGTCTTCTAAAAGGATAGTGTACTGCGAAATAATTAGTATGTGCAAGGTGAGGTCTGAGGATAGTGTTCTGCCAAATAATTAGTATGTACGAGGTGAGGTCTGAGGATAGTGTACTGCCAAATAATTAGTATGTACAAGGTGAGGTCTTCTAAAAGGATAGTGTACTGCGAAATAATTAGTATGTACGAGGTGAGGTCTTCTAAAAGGATAGTGTTCTGCCAAATAATTAGTATGTACAAGGTGAGGTCTGAGGATAGTGTACTGCCAAATAATTAGTATGTACAAGGTGAGGTCTTCTAAAAGCATAGTGTACTGCGAAATAATTAGTATGTACGAGGTGAGGTCTTCTAAAAGGATAGTGTTCTGCCAAATAATTAGTATGTACAAGGTGAGGTCTGAGGATAGTGTACTGCGAAATAATTAGTATGTACAAGGTGAGGTCTTCTAAAAGGATAGTGTACTGCGAAATAATTAGTATGTACAAGGTGAGGTCTTATAAAAGGATAGTGTACTGCGAAATAATTAGTATGTACGAGGTGAGGTCTGAGGATAGTGTACTGCCAAATAATTAGTATGTACAAGGCGAGGTCTTCTAAAAGGATAGTGTACTGCGAAATAATTAGTATGTGCAAGGTGAGGTCCTATAAAAGGATAGTGTACTGCGAAATAATTAGTGTGTACAAGGTGAGGTCTTCTAAAAGGATAGTGTACTGCGAAATAATTAGTATGTACAAGGTGAGGTCTTCTAAAAGGATAGTGTACTGCGAAATAATTAGTATGTGCAAGGTGAGGTCTTATAAAAGGATAGTGTACTGCGAAATAATTAGTGTGTACAAGGTGAGGTCTTCTAAAAGGATAGTGTACTGCCAAATAATTAGTATGCACAAGGTGAGGTCTTCTAAAAGGATAGTGTACTGCGAAATAATTAGTGTGTACAAGGTGAGGTCTTCTAAAAGGATAGTGTACTGCGAAATAATTAGTATGCACAAGGTGAGGTCTTCTAAAAGGATAGTGTACTGCGAAATAATTAGTATGTGCAAGGTGAGGTCTTCTAAAAGGATAGTGTGCTGCGAAATAATTAGTGTGTACAAGGTGAGGTCTTCTAAAAGGATAGTGTACTGCCAAATAATTAGTATGCACAAGGTGAGGTCTTCTAAAAGGATAGTGTACTGCGAAATAATTAGTATGTACAAGGTGAGGTCTTCTAAAAGGATAGTGTACTGCGAAATAATTAGTATGTGCAAGGTGAGGTCTTCTAAAAGGATAGTGTACTGCGAAATAATTAGTGTGTACAAGGAGAGGTCTTCTAAAAGGATAGTGTACTGCGAAATAATTAGTATGTACGAGGTGAGGTCTTCTAAAAGGATAGTGTACTGCGAAATAATTAGTGTGTACAAGGTGAGGTCTTCTAAAAGGATAGTGTACTGCGAAATAATTAGTATGTGCAAGGTGAGGTCTTATAAAAGGATAGTGTACTGCGAAATAATTAGTGTGTACAAGGTGAGGTCTTCTAAAAGGATAGTGTACTGCCAAATAATTAGTATGCACAAGGTGAGGTCTTCTAAAAGGATAGTGTACTGCGAAATAATTAGTGTGTACAAGGTGAGGTCTTCTAAAAGGATAGTGTACTGCGAAATAATTAGTATGCACAAGGTGAGGTCTTCTAAAAGGATAGTGTACTGCGAAATAATTAGTATGTGCAAGGTGAGGTCTTCTAAAAGGATAGTGTGCTGCGAAATAATTAGTGTGTACAAGGTGAGGTCTTCTAAAAGGATAGTGTACTGCCAAATAATTAGTATGCACAAGGTGAGGTCTTCTAAAAGGATAGTGTACTGCGAAATAATTAGTATGTACAAGGTGAGGTCTTCTAAAAGGATAGTGTACTGCGAAATAATTAGTATGTGCAAGGTGAGGTCTTCTAAAAGGACAGTGTACTGCGAAATAATTAGTGTGTACAAGGAGAGGTATTCTAAAAGGATAGTGTACTGCAAAATAATTAGTATGTACGAGGTGAGTTCTTCTAAAAGGATAGTGTACTGCGAAATAATTAGTGTGTACAAGGTGAGGTCTTCTAAAAGGATAGTGTACTGCCAAATAATTAGTATGCACAAGGTGAGGTCTTCTAAAAGGATAGTGTACTGCGAAATAATTAGTATGTGCAAGGTGAGGTCTTATAAAAGGATAGTGTACTGCGAAATAATTAGTGTGTACAAGGTGAGGTCTTCTAAAAGGATAGTGTACTGCGGAATAATTAGTATGTACAAGGTGAGGTCTTCTAAAAGGATAGTGTACTGCGAAATAATTAGTATGTGCAAGGTGAGGTCTTATAAAAGGATAGTGTACTGCGAAATAATTAGTGTGTACAAGGTGAGGTCTTCTAAAAGGATAGTGTACTGCCAAATAATTAGTATGCACAAGGTGAGGTCTTCTAAAAGGATAGTGTACTGCGAAATAATTAGTATGTGCAAGGTGAGGTCTTCTAAAAGGATAGTGTACTGCGAAATAATTAGTATGTGCAAGGTGAGGTCTTCTAAAAGGATAGTGTACTGCGAAATAATTAGTGTGTACAAGGTGAGGTCTTCTAAAAGGATAGTGTACTGCGAAATAATTAGTATGTGCAAGGTGAGGTCTTCTAAAAGGATAGTGTACTGCGAAATAATTAGTATGCACAAGGTGAGGTCTTCTAAAAGGATAGTGTACTGCGAAATAATTGGTATGTGCAAGGTGAGGTCTTCTAAAAGGATAGTGTACTGCGAAATAATTAGTATGTGCAAGGTGAGGTCTTCTAAAAGGATAGTGTACTGCGAAATAATTAGTATGTGCAAGGTGAGGTCTTCTAAAAGGATAGTGTACTGCGAAATAATTAGTGTGTACAAGGTGAGGTCTTCTAAAAGGATAGTGTACTGCGAAATAATTAGTATGTGCAAGGTGAGGTCTTTTAAAAGGATAGTGTACTGCGCAATAATTAGTATGTGCAAGGTGAGGTCTTCTAAAAGGATAGTGTACTGCGAAATAATTAGTAGGTGCAAGGTGAGGTCTTCTAAAAGGATAGTGTACTGCGAAATAATTAGTGTGTACAAGGTGAGGTCTTCTAAAAGGATAGTGTACTGCCAAACAATTAGTATGTGCAAGGTGAGGTCTTCTAAAAGGATAGTGTACTGCGAAATAATTAGTATGTGCAAGGTGAGGTCTTCTAAAAGGATAGTGTACTGCGAAATAATTAGTATGTGCAAGGTGAGGTCTTCTTAAAGGATAGTGTACTGCGAAATAATTAGTATGTGCAAGGTGAGGTCTTCTAAAAGGATAGTGTACTGCGAAATAATTAGTATGCACAAGGTGAGGTCTTCTAAAAGGATAGTGTACTGCGAAATAATTGGTATGTGCAAGGTGAGGTCTTCTAAAAGGATAGTGTACTGCGAAATAATTAGTATGTGCAAGGTGAGGTCTTCTAAAAGGATAGTGTACTGCGAAATAATTAGTATGTGCAAGGTGAGGTCTTCTAAAAGGATAGTGTACTGCGAAATAATTAGTATGTGCAAGGTGAGGTCTTTTAAAAGGATAGTGTACTGCGCAATAATTAGTATGTGCAAGGTGAGGTCTTCTAAAAGGATAGTGTACTGCGAAATAATTAGTAGGTGCAAGGTGAGGTCTTCTAAAAGGATAGTGTACTGCGAAATAATTAGTGTGTACAAGGTGAGGTCTTCTAAAAGGATAGTGTACTGCCAAACAATTAGTATGTGCAAGGTGAGGTCTTCTAAAAGGATAGTGTACTGCGAAATAATTAGTATGTGCAAGGTGAGGTCTTCTAAAAGGATAGTGTACTGCGAAATAATTAGTATGTGCAAGGTGAGGTCTTCTTAAAGGATAGTGTACTGCGAAATAATTAGTATGTGCAAGGTGAGGTCTTCTAAAAGGATAGTGTACTGCCAAACAATTAGTATGTACAAGGTGAGGTCTTCTAAAAGGATAGTGTACTGCCAAATAATTAGTATGCACAAGGTGAGGTCTTCTAAAAGGATAGTGTACTGCGAAATAATTAGTGTGTACAAGGTGAGGTCTTCTAAAAGGATAGTGTACTGCGATATAATTAGTATGTGCAAGGTGAGGTCTTCTAAAAGGATAGTGTACTGCGAAATAATTAGTGTGTACAAGGTGAGGTCTTCTAAAAGGATAGTGTACTGCCAAATAATTAGTATGTACAAGGTGAGGTCTTCTAAAAGGATAGTGTACTGCCAAATAATTAGTATGCACAAGGTGAGGTCTTCTAAAAGGATAGTGTACTGCCAAATAATTAGTGTGTACAAGCTGAGGTCTTCTAAAAGGATAGTGTACTGCGAAATAATTAGTGTGTACAATGTGAGGTCTTCTAAAAGGATAGTGTACTGTCAAATAATTAGTGTGTACGAGGTGAGGTCTTCTAAAAGGATAGTGTACTGCGAAATAATTAGTATGTGCAAGGTGAGGTCTTCTAAAAGGATAGTGTACTGCGAAATAATTAGTATGTGCAAGGTGAGGTCTTCTAAAAGGATAGTGTACTGCGAAATAATTAGTATGTGCAAGGTGAGGTCTTCTAAAAGGATAGTGTACTGCCAAACAATTAGTATGTACAAGGTGAGGTCTTCTAAAAGGATAGTGTACTGCCAAATAATTAGTATGCACAAGGTGAGGTCTTCTAAAAGGATAGTGTACTGCCAAATAATTAGTATGCACAAGGTGAGGTCTTCTAAAAGGATAGTGTACTGCCAAATAATTAGTGTGTACAAGCTGAGGTCTTCTAAAAGGATAGTGTACTGCGAAATAATTAGTATGTGCAAGGTGAGGTCTTCTAAAAGGATAGTGTACTGCGAAATAATTAGTGTGTACAAGGTGAGGTCTTCTAAAAGGATAGTGTACTGCCAAATAATTAGTATGTACAAGGTGAGGTCTTCTAAAAGGATAGTGTACTGCCAAATAATTAGTATGCACAAGGTGAGGTCTTCTAAAAGGATAGTGTACTGCCAAATAATTAGTGTGTACAAGCTGAGGTCTTCTAAAAGGATAGTGTACTGCGAAATAATTAGTGTGTACAATGTGAGGTCTTCTAAAAGGATAGTGTACTGTCAAATAATTAGTGTGTACGAGGTGAGGTCTTCTAAAAGGATAGTGTACTGCCAAATAATTAGTATGTGCAAGGTGAGGTCTTCTAAAAGGATAGTGTACTGCCAAATAATTAGTGTGTACAAGGTGAGGTCTTCTAAAAGGATAGTGTACTGCGAAATAATTAGTGTGTACAAGGTGAGGTCTTCTAAAAGGATAGTGTACTGCCAAATAATTAGTATGCACAAGGTGAAGTCTTCTAAAAGGATAGTGTACTGCGAAATAATTAGTATGTGCAAGGTGAGGTCTTCTAAAAGGATAGTGTACTGCGAAATAATTAGTATGTGCAAGGTGAGGTCTTCCAAAAGGATAGTGTACTGCGAAATAATTAGTATGTGCAAGGTGAGGTCTTATAAAAGGATAGTGTACTGCGAAATAATTAGTGTGTACAAGGTGAGGTCTTCTAAAAGGATAGTGTACTGCCAAATAATTAGTACGCACAAGGTGAGGTCTTCTCAAAGGATAGTGTACTGCGAAATAATTAGTGTGTACATGGTGAAGTCTTCTAAAAGGATAGTGTACTGCCAAATAATTAGTGTGTACAAGGTGAGGTCTTCTAAAAGGATTGTGTACTGCCAAATAATTAGGGTGTACAAGGTGAGGTCTTCTAAAACGTTAGCGTACTGCCAAATAATTAGTAGGTATGATGTGTACTGCCAAATAATTAGTATGTAGAAGTTGAGGTCTTCTAAAAGGATAGCGTACTGCCAAATAACTAGTGTGTACGAAGTGAGGTCTTCTAAAAGGATTGTGTTCTGCCAAATAATTAGTGTGTACAAAGTGAGTTCTTCTAAAAGGATAGTGTACTGTCAAATAATTAGTATGTACTATAGGTGAGGTCTTCTAAAAGGATAGTGTACTGCCAAATAATTAGGGTGTACAAGGTGAGGTCTTCTAAAACGTTAGCGTACTGCCAAATAATTAGTAGGTATGATGTGTACTGCCAAATAATTAGTATGTAGAAGTTGAGGTCTTCTAAAAGGATAGCGTACTGCCAAATAACTAGTGTGTACGAAGTGAGGTCTTCTAAAAGGATTGTGTTCTGCCAAATAATTAGTGTGTACAAGGTGAGGTCTTCTAAAAGGATAGTGTACTGCCAAATAATAAGTGTGCACAAGGTGAGGTCTTCTAAAAGGATAGTGTTCTGCCAAATAATTAGTGTGTACAAGTTGAGGTCTTCTAAAAGGATAGTGTACTGCCAAATAATAAGTGTGCACAAGGTGAGGTCTTCTAAAAGGATAGTGTACTGCCAAATAATTAGTGTGTACAAGGTAAGATCTTATAAAGGGATAGTGTACTTCCAAATAATTAGTGTGTATGAGGTGATGTCTTTTAAAAGGATTGCGTACTGACAAATAATTAGTGTGTATGAGGTGAGCTCTTCTAAAAGGATAGCGTACTGCCAAATAATTAGTGTGTACGAGGTGAGGTCTTCTAAAAGGTTAGTGTACTGCAAAATAATTAGTGTTTACAAGGTGAGGTCTTCTAAAAGAATAGTGTACTACCAAATAATTAGTGTGTACGAGGTGATGTCTTCTAAAAGGTTAGTGTACTGCAAAATAATTAGTGTGTACAAGGTGAGGTCTTCTAAAAGAATAGTGTACTGCCAAATAATTAGTGTGTACGAGGTGATGTCTTCTAAAGGGATAGTGTACTTCCAAATAATTAGTGTGTATGAGGTGATATCTTTTAAAAGGATTGCGCACTGACAAATAATTAGTGTGTACGAGGTGAGGTCTTCTAAAAGGTTAGTGTACTTCCAAATATTTAGTCATGCCAAATAATTAGTGTGTACGAGGTGAGGTCTTCTAAAAGGATAGTGTACTGCCAAATAATAAGTGTGCACAAGGTGAGGTCTTCTAAAAGGATAGTGTACTGCCAAATAATTAGTGTGTACAAGGTGAGATCTTCTAAAGGGATAGTGTACTTCCAAATAATTAGTGTGTACAAGGTGAGATCTTCTAAAGGGATAGTGTACTTCCAAATAATTAGTGTGTATGAGGTGATGTCTTTTAAAAGGATTGCGTACTGACAAATAATTAGTGTGTATGAGGTGAGGTCTTCTAAAAGGATAGCGTACTGCCAAATAATTAGTGTGTACAAGGTGAGGTCTTCTAAAAGAATAGTGTACTGCCAAATAATTAGTGTGTACGAGGTGATGTCTTCTAAAGGGATAGTGTACTTCCAAATAATTAGTGTGTATGAGGTGATATCTTTTAAAAGGATTGCGCACTGACAAATAATTAGTGTGTACGAGGTGAGGTCTTCTAAAAGGTTAGTGTACTTCCAAATATTTAGTCATGCCAAATAATTAGTGTGTACGAGGTGAGGTCTTCTAAAAGGATAGTGTACTGCCAAATAATAAGTGTGCACAAGGTGAGGTCTTCTAAAAGGATAGTGTACTGCCAAATAATTAGTGTGTACAAGGTGAGATCTTCTAAAGGGATAGTGTACTTCCAAATAATTAGTGTGTACAAGGTGAGATCTTCTAAAGGGATAGTGTACTTCCAAATAATTAGTGTGTATGAGGTGATGTCTTTTAAAAGGATTGCGTACTGACAAATAATTAGTGTGTATGAGGTGAGGTCTTCTAAAAGGATAGCGTACTGCCAAATAATTAGTGTGTACAAGGTGAGGTCTTCTAAAAGGATAGTGTACTGCCAAATAATAAGTGTGCACAAGGTGAGGTCTTCTAAAAGGATAGTGTACTGCCAAATAATTAGTGTGTACAAGGTGAGATCTTCTAAAGGGATAGTGTACTTCCAAATAATTAGTGTGTACAAGGTGAGATCTTCTAAAGGGATAGTGTACTTCCAAATAATTAGTGTGTATGAGGTGATGTCTTTTAAAAGGATTGCGTACTGACAAATAATTAGTGTGTATGAGGTGAGTTCTTCTAAAAGTATAGCGTACTGCCAAATAATTAGTGTGTACAAGGTGAGGTCTTCTAAAAGGATAGCGTACTGCCAAATAATTAGTGTGTACGAGGTGAGGTCTTCTAAAAGGTTAGTGTACTGCAAAATAATTAGTGTGTACAAGGTGAGGTCTTCTAAAAGAATAGTGTACTTGCCAAATAATTCGTGTGTACGAGGTGATGTCTTCTAAAGGGATAGTGTACTTCCAAATAATTAGTGTGTATGAGGTGATATCTTTTAAAAGGATTGCGCACTGACAAATAATTAGTGTGTACGAGGTGAGGTCTTCTAAAAGGTTAGTGTACTTCCAAATATTTAGTCATGCCAAATAATTAGTGTGTACGAGGTGAGGTCATCTAAAAGGATAGTGTACTGCCAAATAATTAGTGTGTACGAGGTGAGGACTTCTAAATGGATAGTGTACTGGCAAATCATTAGTATGTACGAGATGAGGTCTAAAAGGATAGTGTATGTACTACCAAATAATTAGTGTGTATGAGGTGAGGTCTAACGTTTTAAGCAAATGCTTTTGGTGAGAGAGTTAATTAAACGTAATATAAAGTTTCATGCGATTTCACTTTCTGACGAATGATTTCACTACACTGCCTACACAGCAAGAGTGGGGCAAGTGGTGATTTAATTAGTGATGACGTCAGAGATGAAATTTTCGATTTTATTAAGACGGATGGTTTTGGAACCAGGCCGAATGACTTTGTTGGCACAAATGTTCGACCGTTTCTAAAGAGAAAATATATGGAAATCGTGTTCACACTGGAACATTATTATATAGCTGATATATAGTCCGCAGCTTTGTACGAATTTCAAAATTGGTTTGCAGGGGAAAGAAGTGTGGATCGGACCCACCTATCGCCCACGGCGACACCACTTCGTAAAATAACGTTTTTTATGTTTCAGTGATGAGAAAAATAATATATTGTTGAGAATTTATTTTATGGAATCCAAATGCTATTCTTCTTTCATTTAAACACTTTTAATGCGATTTTATTTGGCGATTTCTTACATTGTAACGGTCTTTCTGAAATATTGAAATGATATAGATTCAAATGCTAAGCGATCAATCTCAGTTAGATATGACGTCAGGATCACGTGCGGGGTGAAAGAACCATTGACTGGAGGTGTTCGTCATGATATACATATTTAGAATGCAGACATTATATCCGTTGATAAGGAAGCTTAGAATTAACAAATTTGCCATATAATTTAACAGATTTAGGAATCCAGCAAGACCAGTATGTGGTATATTTGGGCAAAACTCTTTCGTTTGGTGAAAAAAAAGAAAATCTTCGAATGTTTTTGACTCTTTCATGACCGACGGGCTGAAAAACATCCAAAATTGAACCAACTTTTTTGTTCTATTGATATCACTGGAAATAACCATAACTGTTGCGAAAATTATACATTTTCTGGAAACCCATCGGGCTGTTTCCTGCAATGCTTTTTCCAAGCAAACTTTCATTTTTCAAGAAAAGGCCATCTTGCACGCACCAATCGCAGAGTTTTAATTTATCTGAATCAAATCAAACTTGGCGTTTTAATCAGATGTCATGTGCCTTGTGCTTGTCGAGTTTCAATTTTTAATCTTGCGTTAACGTGTGCTGCACGAGGGCAAGACAGGAAAGATTTAAATAAAATTAATTTAATTAATAATTTTAATAAAATTAATCATTTTTATAATCTTAATGGGAGATATAAACATTAATTTCTTAAAGAAGGAAGAATTCAAGAACCATCCCTTTCTCAAAGCCTCTTGATATGGAGCCATCACAGTTTTTCGGCAACCAGTCTTTCTTACCTCAATCATATATGGATTAACAAATTACCGAATGGAGGCAACAATATTTCGTCTAGAAATATGTGGCTGTTCGTTTATACTAAACATAATAAAATAAACATAAGTTTTATTTATACTATGCTTTTCTTTGTATATATATGTGCTTTAGTTCAACTTCTATATATGTTCAGTTTCACTGTTTTTAACTCTAATTTTTAGATATACTAATTTTCTATTATCCTCATTCTTCTAGTTTCTTCTTTTCCCAAGTCGCTCTTTTCGGTTTGTTGTGGTAGTGCATGATTCTTGAGGGATAACTAAAGAAGAATAAATTAACGGTGGTTGTGGAGGAAAGAAATGTTGTTTTAAAACATATAAAGGATATGAATACACGTGGGTTGACCTAGACTTGCTCCACTGAGTCTGCCTCTTGGTGTTTCGAGGCGGTTTTGTTTCGAGACGGGTTGGTGTTTCGAGGCGGGTTTGTTTCGAGACGGGTTTATGTTTCGGTTTCAACAACAAATTGTTGCATGTATTATATTTGAGGCGAAAGAAAACGGGCGGGAGGGCGAGCGAGCGAAAACCCGCTGGCGGAAACAAAACCGCTGGCGGATAACCCACGGGCGGATAACCCACGGGTTTTGTTTCCGCCTCGCTCGCTCGATCGCCCGTTTTCTTTCGCCTCAAATATAATACATACAACAATTTGTTGTTGAAACCAAAACATAAACCCGTCTCGAAACAAACCCGCTTCGAAACACCAACCCGTCTCGAAACAAACCCGCCTCGAAACACCAAGAGGCAGACTCAAGTCTAGGGTTGACCTTGATTTAACTTGGAACGTGTTCGCACGTGTTCCTCCTAATATGGAATACAATAGATTCTACCCACTTAAGACACTTAAGATAATAGATGCTACCCTAGAGACGCTACCCAGCCTCTTTCAACGGACTTTTATCTTAGGGATGTTTACATGAATCCGGATTCAGTTTCATTCCGGATTGAACGTGAATTCACACTGCGTTTACATAGGAATTCTATCCCATGATCGAAAATCGCGCGAAATCTGAAATTTCAAAATGGCGATCAATAACATTATAGCGAGTATGTTTCTTTCAGCGATCTCTGCGCGAAGAATAAACATAAAGAAAAGGGAAAAAGCATTACGAGCAACGATAATCGATACTTTCGCAAGTAAACACGCGTTTAATTCACCTTTAATTTATGACGTCATCGACAAAGAGGTATTTATATTGAACAATATGACGTTGGCGCATGCAATTCTTGTAGATCTCTAGCTGCAAATTGTCGCCTATAAATGTTAAAGTGCCTATGAAACGAAAATTAAGTTTGTTTTATTTGAAAGAACTTTTAAAATAAGGAAGAATATTAATTTACAGATCTCTCATATTTCACTTGGTTCTCAAGATATTTGCACGCACGTGTTGTTCGTTTTAGTCCTTAGACTAGGTCGCATTTTTCATTCCGGAATGAAATCTCGCAACCGCCTTTACATGACACTTCAATGAAATTTCAATGAAACTCAATCCGGAGTCACTGCATCTCATTCCGGATAAGTCATGTAAACACCTAGAGGAGGCTTAAAGCCCTTCCCACAATGCAATGCAAACGAACTATATTATCAAAATGAGCGCGCGCGCGAGGCATTATTTATTCATGAGTTGCCATCGGTGTTGGTCATGGAAGTCTCTCTCCTGCGCAGAGCCTTCTCTTTTTTTACTAATTCCGTGGAAGCGAGGGAGGCGCGACAGGGAAGGCGCGGGATGGCCAACGGGCGCGGGAAATACTAAAGCGCGCGGGAAAAAAAAGAGAAGCCTCTGCGGAGGAGAGAGTCATGGAAGTAGTGCAAAGCGAATCGAGCGTGTTGAAGAAAAACCAAGTCATTGTGCTTTACTGCATCGAAGATAATTCTCGAAATTACATTATAAACGGAGCACAATATTTTAGCTTACTATGTAGTTTAGTTCACTTAAGTTTCATTGGGAAACTAAGGGAAAGAAGAGTGGCGATGATATATTCAGTTAGTGGTTGGGATGTTGTCCTTCGTCGTATGAATTACCCAGTGTGTATTCAAGTATTATCTTCTTGTGATTTTAAGGTGAATAAAATAATTATTGTTTTACGATCGACTACAGTATGTGTCTTAATATGAATGTGTTATGTTATGCACGTATGCTTTTTATATCGCTTTTCACTTACCTTGAGGCTTGAAGCCGTCAATGGCGAAGGTGTGTAAATTGATAAATATATAAATTTGCTTCCTTGTTATTCTCACACCAAACTGTAGTTTTTCGTCGATGGCGAACCGTTCATAGCAGTTCTAATAACCAAATTTAACGTCCTTCCTTCGGTTGTTATAAGTCCACTAGAGCCTGATGAGGAATATAGCAGTGAAAGCCTTTTGGAAACCATGCCACAGTTGGATATTAAACTGCATAAAACGCATCATGTTCCATGCAATTGCACAGATTTTAAGAAAACAAACAAAGTACTATTTATGCCAATTGAACCGGTTGACGATCCAGTCGAGGATATCCACACACTTTTCGACGAGGCTGTTAACATATCTTTTAGTGATAATGGTGACATTGCCAATACTAATCGTCCAGACGACTTGAAAAGGAAGACGAATTGTATTGTCAAATATTCGCTGGAAGGGGAGCATATTGGGAAGAGAGATACCAGTGTGCATTAAAACGCTGCAGACAACGTAGTGGAAATAACGAAGATGTTGTTGTCCGTGTTGTGTTTGAACCAGAAAACGAACAGGACAGAAATGCCATTAGGTTCGATGCACATTTAGATGGGTTATGGCATCCAATAGGTTATGCAGGGCTTGAGAAGATCCCCAAGCTGACAAAGGCACTACGAATGAATGAGATTACGTCCATTTCACTTAGTTATGTTATAAGTGCATATGTACCACAGCAAGGTAAGATGATGATGACTGGATATTTTAGTATTGTGAAATATTCTCCATGGCTAAAGGATAAGGCAAATACCTACAATGCTGTGTTAAATATATGAGTTTGCATTTCATCCTTTGGTTTTGATATCCATGGCCATGAATATTCAAACTTTTTCAATTCAGTGGAAGTTACCTGTAAATACAAATGTTCCATGATTGTTTCTAAATATTGAATAGAAATTATGTTTTTAATATTTGTATCCAAATAATGCTGGGCTCTTCCTACTGGTGGTGGTATTTGTGGCACAGTGACTGGCAAACATGATTTCACATCTGCAACCCATGTTCGAATCCTGCATGCTTGTGCAGTTTTCTGATTACAGTGCTTCCAGTTTGACTCTACCAAACACTGCAGGGCCTGCAGGCAGTGTACTCCTGTACTAACACTGGACCAACGAGGGATGGCCCTTGAGTTACTGGACCGCTAGGGAGAACAGATCAGTTGTTTAGTTTTTAGTTTACTGTGGTGGTAATGTTACTGGATCTCGATGCATACGCTGCCTAATGGAACCTTTATCTCGGATTGGTAGGAACGACCTCCCAGCTATAAAGATTGAAGGATCTTCTCTCCTATTGATTTTCAGATTGTGAAGACGTAAGGGGTGCTGTTCTGGTTTTGTGTTCTCTGAGATAATTGGTGATTCATCAAAAGATTCATAGGTTTCACTCTCTCCCCTGAACCGTTCATTGAGGCTCCAATAATGGAATGGTAGATTATCATCCATCTTCATAGAAAATTCCCTGCAAACAAAGTGAAAACCACTGTTGTTACAGATGCTGGTATTAGTATATAGTAAAATTAGTATATAGTAAAAAGAATAGTAACTAAACACTTAACATTTTTACCTGCATATCTTTCTCCAGTGTTATTTGAATTCTTTCAGAGTGAATGTGCATCCAAGCTTCTAGTGGCACAGGGAAAAGAAGCATTCAACATCATCAGTTGAACTACAGTAGCTCTGGGATGTTCTTCACACTTGAGAGTCACTATCTCACGTCTCCGAAATTCCTGGCTCTCGATGTTCGTTGTTACTGCAATAAATGTCTCTCGACTGAAACCACGAATTCCTTGAAATGGTCTATACAAATGGGATGATATATTACAATTATAATAATTAATATATATATATATATATATATATATATATATATATATATATATATATATATATATATATATATATATATATATAATATATATATATATATATATATAAAGCCATATGGTGATAGCCGGTAGGGCACATTTGTATACTTCCGTATATATATATATATATATATATATATATATATATATACGAAAGTATACAAAATATACAAATGTGCCCTACCGGCTATCACCATATGGCTTAATGGTAACTGTGGACTTGGGACCCACTATGTACGGCTACACATTGTAGGATTGCATTGTGGAGTCACCAAAGCGCTCAAACTGCGAACATATATATATATATATATATATATATATATATATATATATATATATATATATATATATATAATATATATATATATATATATATATATATATATATATATATATATATATATATATATATATATATATATATATATATCCCGGCATTACCACCATATATACAGAACTCGTGACTAGGCTCTCGGCAACGGCTTCCGTAACTCAGTGGTCAGAGCACTGCACTAGCATCGCAGAGTCGCGGGTTCAATTCCCAGCCAGAAGGCCTTGAAGTTGCATTTTCGCAACTGGTTCCGGTTTGGTCTTAAAATGTATGTATTCCAACACTCGAAATTTTCCTTCACCATAAATCCTTTCAACATGTAGTTTGATCGAGTGAAATGCCATATATATATATATATATATATATATATATATATATATATATATATATATATATATATATATATATATATATATATATATATAATATATATATATATATATATATATATATATATATATATATATATATATATATATATATATATATATATATATATATATATATAATATATATATATATATAATATATATATATATATATATATATATATATATATATATATATATATATATATATCGTACACTTACCTGTTTATGTCAATGGATACTAAGTCGTTGTTCTCCTTATACCATGGAATCAGCTCATCCACTATATAATTTAGCATTGAGTAATTGGCTCTGCATCGATTCAATTGAGTAACACCCCTGCCATCGGATGCCTCATACCATTTTGCAACAATCTGGACATATTCGGCCTCTCTGTTATACCCTTTCTCTTCTAAAAACTTAGCAACATGAAAAGAAAGGAGCTTTTCTGCACAATTACAGACTGTTTTCGCTTTCCCACCAGTGCTGTATGAGTAAGGCCAGTTTTGGAATCCCGCATTGCCGCATCAAAAGCATCCAGGTTTAATGCCATGTATGTGCCTTCCCTTGTATGCTTTGCAATCCGTTTGAGGATGTGACAATGGTCTTCCCTTTCATGGTGGACAATTCCTGTTATTTGATCCTCTTCTGGAACATACATATACATTGAGAAATCAACTCCTTTTTCTTTCCACATAGCAATAGAATGTCGAAAGAATAAGGTGCTGGTTAGTGAACGAAGGCAGTCCAGAAAAGTTTCGGGGATATTGGATCTGAATGTATATGGTGTGTGACCAACAGGTACCAACTTTGAACGTATGGTCATAACTGCCTTTGTTAATGACAAACCATTGGATCTTTCACTAACAACTTCTGTAAGCACATCTATTGGTATAGCAGGATGTAGGTGTTCAGCTATCATGTTACCAATAATAATCTATATTATATATATAAAAATGAAAGGTTTAAATGATACCTAGGACTAGATAAAAATTTTAATATAATGGAGCTTATTACTACACTCACTGTACCTACAACTTTAAGATTCTGTTCTGTCATAGCACTTTTCACTCTGTTCAGCAATGTCCGCAAATATTTATCAGTGAGTGAAGTATATGGCACATATTGCAGAGGAACAGCATATGGTTTCCTATTTCTTCTTTCATCTGAAACCATTGTGATGAGGACATGTGTTGCAGCAGGTTGTCGCTTCTTCTTAAACAAGTCTCGAAGATAGGTTAAAAAGTCAGTGTGCACATTCTTAAATTGGAATATAAATGATTTGAAAGATAGAGTATCCGGACATAGAACTGGTAGGAGTTTCTGAATAATGTTATTTAGATGTTGACTTTGTTCAAGAAGTTTACTGAATTCCACTACTTCCCAGTTCAGCTCTTTCAGTCGCTCTTCAGATGAACCTGCAATGTCATACTTTTTTTTGTACTCTTCAAGTGAAGTTGACAACCCAGCTTCCAAAAATCCCTTATCCTCTATCAACTTCAGTTGAATTTCCTTGAGAAGTGAAGATGCATCACTATTTAAGCAAAAAATGGTTTTCTTATTTTAAGAAAAAAAAATCTTATTTCAAGAAAATATTTCTTGAAATAAGAAATTTTTTCTTGGGAGAATGGTAAGAAATTTTTCTTAAGAACATTTTCTTAAGAAAATATTTCTTAAATTAAGAAAAGAATAATCTTAAAATAAGAATTATTAGGTTAGGATTTTCTTATTTTGAGAAAATAATTTCTTATTTTGAGAAAAAAATTTCTTATTTCAAGAAAATATTTCTTGAAATAAGAAATATTTTCTTGGGAGAATGGTAAGAAAATTTTCTCAAGAAAATATTTCTTAAATTAAGAAAATATTTCTTAAATTAAGAAAATAATTTTCTTATATTAAGAAAAGAATAATCTTAAAATTATTAGGTTAGGATTTTCTTATTTTAAGAAAATATTTCTTATTTCAAGAAAATATTTCTTAAGATATGTTATTTTTTCTTGGGAGAATCATGATATATAATATATACATATACACACATAACATACATAGGAACGAGGCAGAAAAGGCTTAGTGAGGTGCATATAAAAATATTAAATTGGCAGCCACTTATAAAGAGAGTATATATTAAATGATGCTTATAGTAAATCCCTATTGTAATAAAAAGCATTTAACAATATAACAGTTCTGCTCTTCATCATTATATCCAAACTATTATATGGTTAATGGTTCCCCACCATTTAATTAAAAAACTTAGTCAGCATTCCATTTTGATTTCACTAAATGAAGATGATGCTCTCATATTAGTGACTATATATGCACTAGCCTCTAGTATTTAACAATTAAATACATTCATAATAATGGTCATAGGTATATTGTGGTACTTCAGGAAAATATTGTTTTTTATTTCATGATGTTAATTTTTAATGACAAGGGAACATTGAGTTTGCTTATATGGTATACAAGCTGGTATGTTTCAAGAAAATGCCCTTTGTTAGAGAGATTGTTTCTGTGATGAAGATTCTTCACTCAAAACATTAGAACTCATATTCTGTATATAACAATCTTTTTATATTTTGATTTGTGGAAGCAAATTCAATGTTCACTTGTCATTAAAACAAGTATTTTCCTGAAGTACCATAACACACCGATTGGTCCTATTACCATTCTTATTGCACACTTTTATTGTACTATTGAGTTTGCTTGAAAGACATGCTTACTTTTAGTATAATAAAAGGTTGAGAACTACTACGTTGTTTGTCACATAGGCGAAATGTCACTTTTATAATGTTTATATGCTTTGAGCATCCCAATAAAAGGGGCAGCAATGTCTTGTGGCATATTGTATATTGTTGAAAACAAAATACTGCAGGATATTCATCCCTATCTATGCTTTGGATGCAGTAGTCAAAATCCAACAGGTAAAAAGATGCCAATCAGTTTTGAATAAGATCCTTTTTTCCACAATTACATATACAAAATCTTTATCAAATACCAGCACTGCTACTTTACCCACTTGTTTTGTACTCCATGTATCTGGATCCTCATAATCCACTAGTTTAGTAAATAGAAACAAAAGATTTTCTAATTATATTTTAATATCATACTGGATGGAAAGCAAAACTAACTACTTTTCCAAACATGCAGACATTAAATGTTTTGTTATGTTATATCAATCTATTCAGACAACAAAACATCACAAAACAACTTATCCAGTAGTACTTAAAATTTGTCCATTTTTTAAACACAATTTCTTTGAAGGAACAGCAAGATGAAAATCGTACATCCCAATTTTGCATTTATCTTAGAAATACTCTCAAAATGACGACAAATAGCATGCTCGCTTATTGTCAATATCTCATCTTATTCTAGAAATATCATGGTTTTTGAAAGATGCAAATGAGATACCTTGCAACATAATCTGCACAAATAAACTAAGAAAAACTAAATGAGTAATACAGTGATGGATCCAGCTTTATCTGGTAGGGGGTGCTAGCGAAGTGAGATTCTAAGGCGTGGGGCACGACCGAGGCAGGTTGGAGTGCTCCTGAGGCAGGGGTCTGGGGACACAGCACCCAGCAGGGTCCAGGGACCAAGCTGGTGGTGGGGCTGGGGGCAAAGCCTACCAGAAAAATGTTTATACCTATTAATACCTATGAATAATATGATAGCTAATATATGAATCATATATCTATGAATCATATGATAGCTATGATATCTAATACCTAAAAATTGGATTTCACAAAGCAATTGGCACCCTCACTGCACGCCCATTGGCCAAGGCCAGAGGGGTGCGCACACTTTTGTAAATCCATCAATGGAGTAATATACCTAGTATACTAGGCATGCTCAATGAAGTGTACCATTTTTATTAGCATTCTCTCTCAAGACATCTCATTTGCATTTAAAGGGCAGTGTCATGAGACGTGCATGCGCCAGTTTTATGATGAAACTTGAAAAGTTAGGCTAACTTTTTCAAGTTGGTATTTCCAATTTGGCTTCTATAGAGGGCGGAATGGTTTATCTGCTTTCACCATGGTTTCCGCCCTCTATAGACGTCATATTGGAAATAATAACTTGAAAAAGTTAGCCTAACTTTTTCATGTTTCATCATAAAACTGGGGTATGTGCATCTCATGACACTGTCCCTTTAAAGAAAAGCCAGAACACCATTCTTCTTTATTTAATAATGTGAATAAAGTACAGTTTTAGATGGCTGAAAACCAATGGGTTTCCATGAAGCAATTACTGTAGGTCATACAATGGAACTTCTATAACATCTCTTTTTTTTAATTTGTATACTCAGGATTATTTTATTCTCTGGCAATTTATTTAATATCACACTTTTCCGAGTCACTGACATACAGAGACTTAGACAAATGTTATTACCCATAATTATAACAACTAAAATATTATGATATTACAGAACATATATATAAATTCTGAAATATTTATATAATACTGCGTGTATTATAGTGCATGGCATTACATTCTCCCAATTTATTTAATACCACCACACTTTTCAACGTCATTACTACATTATCCAACTAAAACATGATAATACTGTAATTTTGTTGGTGATATGCTCTAACCATTGAGCTATCGAGTCTAGGATGGAGTACTGGTACATGTTAATGTTTTAAGTTTGTCATAGTGTATACAGTCTTTGACAAACTTAAAACATAAAGTAAACAGGTACCCCCGTCAAGGAATTGGCGAAGTGGGTGTACCGTGTACTGTGCATCCACTGAACACCCAGTTTTTAAAAATCATACAGATTTTTGAAGGTACTGTATGTATATGCTCTTTCACAAGCATAATAAAAAAATTATTAGTAAATAAAATAAACTCAAACTTACCAAAATAAGCTAAATAAATTTTTCCAGCTGCTCTTATCTAAGTTTTGTTTAAGCAGGAATGGCAAAATTGCAACTTCATCTAGAAACCTAATTAAAATACAGTTAATAATAAATTAAACACCATAACCAAGTTAATGAATTAACATTATGTGTGGACATTGTCAATAGAGGTATGATCTGGAAACACGGCCAAAGTCTTTGTTCTATGTTTTTGTTCACGTTTATGCAAATGTGTGCACTTTCACACTTGCTGAACACTTTGTATTTTCTGTATAATGAAGCAAGCAGCCAATGGCAGCGAAGCAGCGTTTGAGTTTAGTCACTCAACCGTGCTGTAGAAATATTAATGAACGTAAAACAAAAGACTTGTGCACTTCCAGGGCATCCTCAACATAAATCGCAGCTTCTTGTTAGCCGCTTTGAAGTTCGCCGCGTTTCCAGACCATACCTCTATTGACTATGGTGTGGACGATCAACTTCACACATATAATGATACTCCTAGGTTCAAACCATTTACTTTAATGAATTAACATTAGATAATGGTTGCAACAACTCAACCAATCCATGTCGAGTGTTTCAATATGCTTTAATTCATCAAGATTAGACAGGTTAATAGTGAACTCTATATAGACAAAAAAAAATTATAGTAAAAGTTAGGGATGTGCCGGATCCGGATACCGGTATCCGGTAAAATTCCGCTATCCGGTAGTATCCGGTATCCGGTAAACTTTTACCAGATATTTACCGGATATATGCTGTGTTTACTTCCGCTTGCGCTTAGGTCTGTTTCCCTTGGTACGAGGCAGGAAGACAGGAAGTTATTCCACTTTATAATATATTAGACACTAATTGTTACAGTTTTCTTTAAGATGTATTATTATATACTTGTTCTAGTTTGATGCTTTTCATATTTTATTTGAATTTCAGGTGTAAACTATCTGTATGTACACTGACAATAGTATTCTCATTTCTTTCTCCAACCCGGTCCCTTGTAGTTAAACCTGCTACTATTACAATAGCACTATCCGGTATCCGATACTATCCGGTCAATAACTATCCGGTTAAATCCGGTATCCGGTAAAGTGGTATCCGGCACATCTCTAGTAAAAGTTGAAATTACTTTGTGGTTTCAACCATTCTGTTAGATAATGGTCCCTTGTGCTCTATGCGATACAGAGTCCCTCGAATTAGATAGAAGTCCACTCGGGGCCTTCTAACTACTGTAATTGTCGGGACTCGTCTCTATATCCCATAGAACACTTGTGACGGACCATTATCTAACCTACATGTATACTTATAATGTTACTTTATTATAAGTCTCATTAAACGGTCTTGTTATGCAAATATATACATGATGATCGTCAAGCTCAAATCCTCAGAAAATGAATCCCAGACAGTTTCCCAAGTATTACTGGTTTATAGGGAATATTGAATATGCAGTGAATATAGCTTGATCAAACCAGTACATAATTGTGACCTTCACTCTCAATAAGTGTGTTGATATTAGAGCATGTCACAGGCAATCAGAAGGTTGAGGATTTGAGCTTAACAATTGCCCATGTATCATCTGAGCTGATTCACTTGGCACTTGTTTGCCACATGTATTTTAATTCGATGAAAAATCAAGAATATATAACTTGTTGACAACCAGTATGCAATATCACATGAAGAAATATTTTGAGTAATGCCAAATGTTTGGAAGTTAAATTTATACATAAAAATTATGATAACAACACTTCTAAAACCAAACCAATATCACATATGCCATTACTCTGAATTTGTGCTTTTCAGCAAGGATTTAAATCCTTAGAAATTCCTTTTGTTTATTGCTATTCATGCTTAATCAGTATCATAAACAAATAAAAGGTTATGCAAACGGTTATTCCCGATAAATGTTTGTATAACATACCATTTTGTTTCCTGAGACCAGATAAAGCCTAATATAAAGGATGGGTTTTCTCCATTCAAATTAATATTTTGATTTATAGACACATGATTATCCACATTTCAATTGAAAAATAACTCTTCCCATACAGTGGAATGGAATCCTCTAAGACAAAGTTTTTGATAAGATAACTTCAGGACAACTGTTTGATTTTATTCAAACATTCAGATGCATTTAGGAGCTATATAATATATTAATTAGTAGATCAGAGTCAACAACTTACCTTCGTCTTCGAACTTTACTGAAAGCCGGCTGAAATCGCATCATTGCCGTATCTACCCCTGCAGCCAGGATTTTGTAAGACAGACGACTAATTGATGATCAGCCACTTCTTTAGAATTGGTAACACAAAGCGATTTACCAAACACAGAATCCAAGACACAAACCAGTAAAGTGTTTCAACTTTCTGCGACCACGAGATATTCAAATATGGCGCAAACTCGCTAGGACCTCTGGGAAATATCCATATACCCTTCACAAATCCCAATAATCCCTATACTTCCCTGCAATCCCAGCCAAGGTTGGAATTGGAGTTTGACTCGGAAAAACATTGCCCACACAACTAAGTTGAAATTATATATAATATCAGCATAATGTCAAGTTGAGCGAACCAGTATATATCTTGCCGGTTTATAAAGCTACTCGATTGACACCAAGACGACTCCGCGTCGCGCTCGCGCAACGTTGTATTCACTCTAATGGTTACTATACACTCAAAACGTTATAGGCAAGACTTTGTTAACAGTCTACAACAAATAAATCCTCGTTCGGGTCAACTAAAACGGCTTGTTTCATTTCAGTGTATATACCGGTAATGATTATATTTAAATTGACTCTAAGAAATATTTTCTTGTTACAAGTAAAATTGATTGTATTCGTGTCATCTTGATAAGAAATCCATTGCTAATATTTTCTTGTTTTAAGTAAAATTGTTCTTAATTGGTTTATTCTTGGTAAGAAAATATTTTCTTGTTTTAAGAAAATATTTTCTTGTTTTTAGTAAAATCGATTCTTCCAGGTTTATTCTTATTCTTATTCTTATTAAGGAAACATTTTCTTCAAGAAAATATTTTCTTAGTTTAAGAAAAAGGAAAATATTTCTTACTTTAAGAAATGTTTTTTTTTTCAAGAAAATCATTTTCTTACTTCAATATAATATTTTCTTATTTTAAGAAATTGGAAAATCTTATTTCTTGCAATACAAAATATTTCTTATTTTAAGAAATATTTTCTTATTAAGAAAATCATTTTCTTGTTTCAAGACAAATAATTCTTGAAATAAGAAAAATTTTCTTAATAAGAAAATGACTTTTGCTGTATAGGAGACGAAGGTACTTTGAGGCAATCATTTATCTCGCCCTTGCGGGTTAAATACCCTTCCTCAAGCTTGGAAAATTTACCATCTCCTAGATCAACATCTCCATTCCACTCACCCCTTGCAGACTCCAGTAATGCTGCTTTCACATCAGTAGCATCTGCTTTTATCCAAAAACGACCATCACTTTGTGAAAGTGCCAATTTTCTGATTGCCTCGACCTAAAACACAAAAAATGTAGGACAAAATAATACAGGAAGAGTAAGACACTGTTCGGCACCCCAAAACCAATGATTAAACATCTACTGCACCTGTATGTCTGGCTTTTCACTGTATTCTGAACTTCTAATTGTCTCACATACTTTTGCACTACTTACACAAGCTACATTTACACGAGCCTACAGAATCAAAGCAGACACAACAATCAATACCTATTACAGTAAGTATACCAACTGTACAGTACATTTTTAGTATAATTTAGTTAAAGTGGTCAAGGCACCAGAGCTGTGCAATTAAAATAAACCTAAAATATAAAAATAATTACTATAACTCACACACAGGGGATCTTTTATACCACCACCTGAAATTCCACTCCACATTGGTCCTCTGAATAGTCGGTTGAAACGATGGCCTAATTCTGACACCATAATAGAATGCCATAAATCAAAATCTCTTGGCATGGTTATCTGTTTGTTAAAAAACACTGGCACTAAATTGGCTGTTAAAAGGAAAGAACAAAAATGTGAACCCAGGTACTGTGTGATGCACTTAATTTCTATACCTGTTGTGTGTTTGTACATGTGAAGAACTCCAATTGATACTCAATCAGACCAAACGGCATTCAATTCATTGGCATGAGTGTGTCTGAACCATCAGGTCGTAGTTTTCCTACACACTCAGCAAACTTGTAGAGGAGATTACTTTTTTTCTGGTTTTGGAGATTTTCCATTGCCAAAACACTCAGGGATATAAAAGTAGATGGGTAGGATCTAATCTCTTTCCTTTTAGCAACATTTAAAAACATGTTATCCATCATCTCAACAATATCAATTTGTTCCCACCAATGCACATATGATACTTTCAAGCAAAATAACCAATGCCTTCCCTCCACTTCTTTCCAGTAACTTAGAGCATGCATTTCCTATGTTATCTTCAATGTTGTCATCTTGGAGAATGTTTTGAGGAGATGAAATCTGACTGTTGGTTCTGAAATCACATCCATGTTGATAGTCAATGCCATATTCTTGTTCTGCTTCATCTAGAGAACCTTTCTTTCGTAATACATTGACAACTGTAGATCGAATAGAAGTCTCTGTACAAGAAGTAATCAAATTCAATGAGTCAAGACGTGACAAAGGACCAATAATTTATTGTTACAGTATAAAATAGTATATATGTCATGAATAAAGGTGGAATCGAACCGACCTCAGAAAAAACTGTTCACCAGAATTATTCGATAGACACATAAAACATTACATTAATAAACTGTATTTGTGAGAGATTTTAGATTTATACCTGTTCTCATGGTCGATAATCCACATGCTTCGCTCATGAACGTCGCAGCTTCTTTCCAGTATGGATGTCCCAATCTCATTGATGGCCACACGCTTTCAGATTCTTGCAGGTCTTTGTGCAAGGCAATAAACTTAACCAATGCAGCATCTTCTTGGTTTGTCCAAGGAGAGGGTCTTGCTCTTTGCTTGGGGTTCACTGTCTAAAGCAGTATTATTAAATTATTTATCTGAGTCAGACTCACAGATGTCAAGTATTAAATATGTATAACCAAATTCCCGCAATAATAACATATAGAAAGCTGTCTTTTACCTTGTTATGAGAAGAATCGTCTTCAAATAATATTCGACGGGAACTTTCTGGTTTGTTCGAACGGATTGCACGGGTTTGTTTCTCCTTGTGCGGAGTTTCACCAGTCGATACATGCGGTCTCTTGCTGGCCATGTTTTTTGCCGAAAGCCGCAACCTGTATATATTCCTGTTAAAAATGGCCCAATTCCTGCGGCGATTTTCACAATAAATATGTGGAGACTTTAGGAGACTTTTCTACTTTTACAAAGGAGAAATACCAATTTATACGAACAAAAACTAAAATAACTGATTACTCACAAGGAAGCTGCCGAATACTACGGTCATGGATGAACAATTTTGCAATCTCTTGACGAGGTAATTTATGCATGCGTCCAAATTCCGTCGATTTCGTCCAATGGGTTGCCAGAAATAACTACATTAGCATGCTATTCTCGAATATGATAAATTATGCACTGATAATGTAATAAATTTAATTATCAATTCGTACGGAGCATGTCTTTTTGAAAGCATTTGTACCAAGCGATTGCGGTCGGCAAAAACGACGCCATCTTGGTTTCATTTCGATTTCGCGCTTCCGGTGAATTGTGGGAAGGGCTTTAAACCTCCTCTGCACCGGTAAACACCTAAAGGGATTTTAACAGAACCGGTATGAGTTCAATTCGGAATGAAACTCAATCTGGATTCATGTAAACAGCCACTCAGTTTGAATATTTCTTAGATGAAAAATTTTCTTGTTTTTTATTTCTTTTAATTTTGCTATGTTCTTACAGATATAAAAAATCAAAGGGTCTTTTGTATACAATTATGCTTCCAAATTATTGGCAAGAAACAAAATTACAACTATAGTAGAAGAAGTTCTGCTGACGCGAACAGTTAAGGATTGTATTTGAAATAAAGGAAATCAAGATAGTACAGGGACTACCCTGTCCGTTTTTATATACCTATTTATTTGGATATATCGTCGTCGATTGGAAAATATATATATTTTCATGGTGAAGACACGGTTCAAAAATAGAAGAAAGACGTGGTTTGTTGAGACGCTAGACAGATTATACCCACTAGCTAATACTTAAGATCCAAGTTCGTCAAACGTTTAGCTTTGAAATAATATTTTTAGAAGAAAAAACATTTAGTCTATTTCTTAAATTATATATCTTCAATATATTAGTAAGAAATAAATCCTGAGGACGCTACGCGTCCGAGGGCTGTATATCGCATACATCTCTACGTTCGAGGAATTTGTCTGACTTATTTCAGTTGATTGAAATTTGTCTGACTTATTTCAGTTGATCAGCATTTATGCTCATCTGATATTATGGCATATGCCCTTCTGGCCAATGGCTTAGTGTGTCTGTTTAAATTCACCTTTGTCCTGGATAGTAGGCCTGGACAGTGCCAGTCCTAGGCTTTCAATGTATATTTTACACAGCTTTTGAAGGATAAATACTGTATAATGTATAATTGGGTAGGTTAACACTCACTGTGTCAGGGGAACATGTTAGGATTAAACAAGTGGTATCACCCCACTGACAAGAAGCAGCTGAAAGGAATTTCATCCTGAATTAATATATATATATTGGTGAAATAATTAGATTAAGCAATATCGTTCTTTTGGGGGCTTTTGTCATTTCAATTTTTGAAATTGTGTTACCGATGCTTGAATACCATTGAAATACTGGTACATGAATGTGCATAATTATATAATATTAATAAAAGTTAAGAAACAGAAGTCTTCTAAAAGAATAAAAGGTTTATCAGACTTATCAATTTGGTCTAGGATAAATTTAGGTATGGAATCTTTTGGTATCTGCTACTAACAATTAGACAATAAGGAACATGCAGATTACATTATTACAGTAGGGTACATGTATCTGCTTATACTGACAATTAGGCAATAAGGAACATGCAGATTACATTATTACAGTAGGGTACATGTATCTGCTTATACTGACAATTAGGCAATAAGGAACATGCAGATTACATTATTACAGTAGGGTACATGTATGTACAAGGTTATGCAGTCTCGTGAATACAATTGTACTTTGAGTAAAATTTTACGGTACTGTAAACATGCATGTTGAAATTTATTATTAAAAGCATAACTGACATAATTAACTTTAATTATGTAATATATAATTAATAAAATTATTATTTAAATTAATAATTATTAAAATTAATTATTAATTTCAATAATCAATAATTACACAATTGGTTTCCAACCCTGCCTGCGAGACAATTGTGTTGGCAGACTTTCCCATTTGGGTTCTGTTCAGTACACTACCCACAAATTGCACCCAAAAAATAAGCAGTTTGAAAATCTGTTCAGTTTGGTAATATTAAAGCCTCAAACAGTAGCGGGCGAGGGGTTGTTGCGTACACGTATTTCTAGTTACAAATGATACAATTGGATTTCAGCAAAGTTCGAAGGTGAGTTTGATCTACTTCATATTTGATTACTATAAAGCTACTTTTAATAAACGCATTGCAAGTTTGAAGCAGCTATAAATGTTATAAATACAAAATCAAATACTGTAGTTGACTTGAATTTTAAATATCTTATCAAAAACTGTGTCGTAGAGTATTCAAGTGTGTGGGAAGAGCTATTTTTCAACGGGAATGTGGATAATAGAGTGTCTAATAAAAAAGATTTGAAATATCAATATGACGAAGAAAGCCAATCCTTTACAGAGTGGTATGTATTACGAAAATTTGTCTATGTTCACACAGCTTTCGTTTGTTTATAATAATGATGATTAAGTATGAATAACAATTAACAAAAGGGAATTTCTAAGATTTAAATCCTTGATGAAAAGCACAAGTTCAGAGAGTATTATGGCATATGTGATATATATGCTCTGGAGTGATATTTAACAATTAGTCACCGAAGTCGAGGTGATTATCGGTGAATATTTACCGAGCCGCGAAGCGGCGAGGTAAATATCACCGATAATCACCGAGACTGAGGTGACTAATTGTTTTAGTAGAAATTCACAGGTGACTATCAGAGAGAAACAACTGAAAGAAAGCAAGGGGAAATGTTTTAAGTATTTTATTTGTTATTTCCGGAAGTCGCGCATCGTGAGATCACATGATTTTACGTAATCAACATTCAACAGAATATTAAAACGAACAACATACGAACGTGCTATACTCTTGCAAGTGGAGGCCAAAATGTGCTTAAAAAAAAGCGATTTTGCTGTCAGATCAAGCAGAACTACTGAGTTAAAGACTGAGTTAAAGATTGAGTTAACATAAACGAGCAACTGTTGAAAGATCCAGACGGAACTTGTTTTTGCTTGGTTAGTACAAAACCGGCTTCACTTTTGTCCAGCTCAAAGTTCCCTTGTCAATCAGCATTTTTTACCAGGTGAAGCAATGACTTTTTCAGCAGATTTGGTTTGTTTTTTCTTGGCCGATATCCAACGTAGATGGAGATACAGAACCTTGCTGTTTCGAGTAAAACTCGGGGATAATTCTGTGTATCAGCGTTCTGTCTCGTACAATTTTTGGATATAGTTTCACGGCTGTCAATGTTTTTTCTGAACCGTATCACCGCTATTTTTCCTTCACTGACGGAGCTGCTTGAGGTAGGAGCTAAAACTTGTGTGTTTTATCAGTGTTTTATTAGCCTCATTGAATAAGTAATACTGTCACAGATTGAAATTTGTTTGTTGTACGGAGGATGACGGTCAAGACTGCAGCTCGGACTGACAACAACTGACTTGTTTTTTGTTAAAACTGCTGTCTTTTTTCGGGCAGAAACGTAAAATATTGAAAAGCATTTGTTTATATCTTCGACAACCATGCTAATAAGCTTTCAAATATTGTCTTAAATGTTTGTTGTTCAAAGTATTCTGTTAAATAAATTTTTTTTCACAAAATTACTTGTTGTTTTGATCGTGTCGCCGATTGCCGTCGACACCACCATCAAGAGTTTATAGCTATGAAATTAGGAAAATTCTTATATCTTACCTCGAAAACGTTTAACTCTATATTTAGTTGTTTCTTTAGTTTGTTTTTGAATAGTATTTTCTTTAGTTTTATTCGCTTTTTCGTACGTAATATCGATAAATCGAGAAGCCGCCATTTTTAAATCGCTGAAAATGTTATAGTCACCTCGCGCGAGGTGACTATCACAAAATAGGTCGTCCATCTCGACCAATCACGGCACGAGAAACTCTATAGTCACCTGTCAATTTCTACTAATAGATAATAGATGTGTGAAGTTGATTGTCCAGGTTGTTGTAGTCTTGAGAAAGACTATTGTTGATGACTAATAAAGACTACAGGTATATATTGTTGACTATTGAAGACTTTTGTTGGTGACTATTGTTGGTGACTATTGTTGACTATTAAAGACTGTTGTTGACTATTAAAGACTATTGTTGGTGACTCTTTCTCAAGACTACAACAACCTGGACGATCAGCTTTTCATTTGGAATTAAAATGCACGTGGCAAACAGTGCCAAGTGAATCAGCTCAGACTATACATGTGGACAGTTGTCAAGCTCAAATCATCAGAAAATTATTCTGAGTCCCAGACAGGTCGATCTCAAACCTGTAACCTTCTGATTGACAGTGACATGCTCTAACCATTGAGCTATCAAGACTTTGATTGCTATTTGCATACAGTATATGCAACAGTCACTACTGTATAATTATATTAGTAATTAATGCTTGGGAAACTGTCTGGGACTCATTTTCTGAGGATTTTAGCTTGATTATCCATGTATTTGTAATAATCATTACTATGCTTAAAGGTACCGTCCAGTCCATTCTGCGCATGTCCACGTTTCTGTTTACATCGTTTGTTTACATTGCATTATATAAACATTGAACATGAAGTATTGCGGATTTTTTTCACACGCTTGAGCTTTTCCGCCTAAAAATCATGTTATAAGAAGCTGTTTGCATGGTTCCTAAATGTTGATAATATATCAAACTACTCCTCGTGTCTTCACCACCTTTGACGACTACTCGCTTTCGAACTGTCGCAAATCTATTCCGTTAAAGTTTGTTTACATGTGGGGTCCCCAACGTTTGAAATATCACACATGCGCAGAACGGACTGGACTGCACCTTTAAATATTGCAATGTTATCTGTATTTTAATTAGGTTGTTTCTTGCTTTTTAACATATTCTAGATGAAGTTGCAATTTTGCCATTCCTGCTTCAACAAAGATAAGCGAAGTGCAGACCCAAATATTTTATTGAGTTCATTTTGGTAAGTTTCAGTTTATTTACTACTAGGTAATAATATAAATATAACATACATAAATGATCAATTCATAAATACATTTTATCTACTAACACCAAAATTTTCCTTCACCATAAATCCTTAGAACATGTATGATATATATAATGTATATATATTATATATCTCATGTGATGTTATGATATTGTCACTAGGTAATATGATGATGAGATGAAATGTTCTCGAGTGAATGAGCCCAAACCGCGTAAGCAGAAAACTGCTTGCCGTGGCTGGGGTTTGATCCAGCGACCTTTGATTTACTAGTTCAATGCTCTTACCACTGAGCTACACGGTCAAGGCGACGGAGGTCTGGGATTTATGATTTATATATTGTTATCATACTAAGTAATGTAATTAAAGCTGCCAACATGGTTGTATCCAGGGGATTTATTTGTCACAAACTAGTGTGCCTAAATTATTTGTGGCCGAGAATATATATAGTGTATAGTGCTGTGTATAGGTGTCTTAACCTACATTGTATATGTACCATCTTATGGAGTGACTTAGTATTACAGTGGCGCTTAAAAGTGGACTAAATTGCGTGTAATCTTTGTGTACACGCAGCATTTTTACACCCACTCTTCGTGTAATTGCACCAAAAAATACACAAAGCTTCATGTATAACATGTAGATGCACTATACAAAGTTTTTTGCCTGTAGTGAGTGGGGCTTAATATTCAAAAGGTGAGAAATTGATATGCATCTAATAGTGTCTATTGAGGCATAGTGAATTCTTTCATGTTGACATCACAAACTTTGTGTAGTTATATGCCTCAATTAGCATCATGTAGTCTGTGTAGTTTTGAGCGCAGTACACAATCTTGTGTGTGTAATCGCTCTGCATGTACACTAAGACTACATGCACTTGTTTACACTTTTGAGCCTACAGTGTGTAATTGCTATTTCTTGTATAGATATAGACAAGAGTGTTGCAGTCCTTTTGCTTCCAACATTGTTAAAAGATCAGAGTGCACCAAGTGATTTTATAAAGACTAGCTCAGTAAGTTACAGTACATACGGTACATGTCATATAAAATTATTATTATTTTATTTGGAATGGATAATACTGTAGAATGGTGGCGCTCTTACTAACTCAGCCATGAAGGTAGTAGATGCATGGTATTATATTTGGTTTATTACAATACAGTAATATTAATACATAATGTTGGCATTTACACTCAATAACATGTGTAAGAAATTGTAGGTAAATATTTTTACGGTGTGTCAACAACTTCTGAGATTCAACCGAGATCAGTCGCAAAAAAATGCAACTCCAAGGCCTTTCCATAAGAATTGAGTTCGAGACATTGGAGTTGCATTTTTCGCGACTGGTCTTGGTTGAGTCTCAGAAGTTGTTGACAACTTGACATATCGTAAAAACCTTATTTATTTATATCTAATTTATATTCAAAATCCACAAAGCGTGAGCATCAACATGGATGTAACAAAATTAAATAAAAATCAAAAACATTAAATAACAAAATTAAATGTTTGCACTTAAGGGGGCAAGCTACCTTAAATTTTATGTTTGCAAACCCATGATGTAATAATGGCTCTATCTTATTATGGTTAAATGTATATACAACATGCTACATATCATTTTAAAGCTTATAACATGCTCTAAACAAATAGCATTACAGATGCTCTTCCAGGCAAAAACATAAATGTAAAAAACCTGCAAAGCTGAAAACCATCTTTGGATGCTATCTATAGTCAAAAACTAAGCATCAAGAATTGGTCATTTTAACTTGTAAAATAGATTACATCCCGTTCCTAGTACCGCTCGGCGAGAACAGATCAAAACTGACTTAGCAACAAATAAGATCTTATTTGTTAATACCAAATTCGGTATAGAACACTCAATTTTTATCACAGGGTAAAAAGCTGCCATTAATTTGTTGATTGGGATGTAATCTATTTTACAAGTTAAAATGACCAATTCTTGATGCTTAGTTTTTGACTAGATAGTATCCAAAGATGGTTTTCAGCTTTGCAGGGTTTTTTACATTTATATTTTGCCTGGGATTGTGTAATGCTATTTGTTTAGAGCATGTTATAAGCTTTAAAATGATAAACATTTATTTTGACATTTTTGTTCGCGAAAGCATTCTTGTTAAAGTACACCTTTGCACGTGGATGCATACTAACAGAACTCTTCATTTTCTTCCATCGTAAGCACCGTTTTCGATTTCAAACTTAGTTATTGCATTGGAAAAGCTATTGAAAAAAATATTGAGAACTGCCAATTTCAACATGTTCTGCACATGAGAGAAAACAAATTATTTTGTTTTAGAAACTAAGAGGTCTGAAAGCTAATCTGTTACTGTTGTGATAACATAACTTGAACCATGTTCTTTAGTTTGGTTGGGAACTGAGAGGTTTGGAAGCTAATCTGTTACTATGGTCACAAGACAACTTGAATGACGTGGTCATCATACACTTAGTTATCGAAATATTGTATGTATGTATGTATGTATGTGAGATTGTGGCACTACGTCACAACCGAACACGTTACGGAAAATAGCGAAAGTTTGCCGATATCGTTTGTTTTTGGCCGCCATTGTTGTTTATAATATCTAACATTATTTTGGTCAGGCGCTACTTTCACTCGATCGGCTTATGTGGTTTAATAGTGATACTGCCAGGTAAATTTGTATTTAAGATTTAACCAAGGTAATTGTCGTATACCGAAATCTAGTTGTTTGTCGGAACCATTTGAAAATCTCGTTGCAAATGACCGACTTCACCGACAGTCTAACATTTATTTTGGTCAGGCGCTACTTTCATTCGATCGGCAATTTGTCTTTAAGTTTTCACCAAGGTAATTGACAATTCCCGCATTGTGTTCGTTAAAATCAAACTAAACGAAGTCACTGTCGACAAACAAATTATAAACATCTAGACAGTTCATTGTCTTGCAGTTAAATTAAATACTAAACATTGGCCTTAAATATGGGAATCACAATTGAGCAATACAAAGCCAGAATTGGTTGCAAACAATAACTTTGTTAAAACCAAAATAATACTTCTGCAGTTCTGGTCACCAAGGTATCTTTTGGAATACATTTAAAAAATTCATTTTACATTGTAACAATGTTGATGTTATTTTATCTAAGTGTATATTTTATCTGTCAACATTACAACAGCTCACAGAACAATATAAAAGTTGCGGTTTGCTCAAATATTTGTTCCACTGTTATTGAGAATGGCACATCCAGCACCTACCATATTATAATATCATGATGTTGTTGATCCATCTAAAAACTATATGTGCTGATTTTAGCCAAGGCGATATGAGAAAATTTAGACTAAATAGCTTAGACTGCAATAATACATGCATAATCAAAAAAAATATTACCTTGTGGGATCCACCATTCCTATAAATACAATTTGTCTGCTGGAAATAGCCTTTATACTTTAAAGACATTTAGCCAGGGGCAAGGCGGCAGTTCATGTATTCACTCAAGCAGGCAAGCTAATGCCAGACAGAAAATTATTTTATTCAGCATAGAATGTTACATTAGCACAATAATGTTATTAGCACAATTAATGTTTGGCAGTACTGATGATATTGCAGTAATACGCATATCTACCTGGTGGCACTTCTTTGGGTTGGGCCGGGCCACTGGTTGGGTCACGGTTAGACTTGTTTGCTGGTGATTTGTTTATGACAAGTAGGGATAAACCTTTTTTTCTTTGCAAAATGCTCTCGATAATCTGTTTTTGGATTCACAAATTATCAGCATTGTCTGTTGACAATTGACTGCAGCACTGTTGCAACTTTTAAAACTAATGAAGGCAAGTTTAAAATTTTTGATTCTCACTCAAGAGATTTATATGGCATTCCACACCCATTGTTACCGGGTACCCATTGTTTCCACACCCATTGTTTCCACGCGCATTGTTACCGGGTACCCATTGTTTCCACACCCATTGTTACTTTACTGGGTACCCATTGTTTGCACACCCATTGTTACTGGGTAACTACAGTATTCAGTTAGCAAATTCTGAGATAACTTCACACTTATTGAAATGCAAGCCGATCAAAATGAATCTGCTGAAAGTGCACACTGGATATTCGACCAAAATCTGGATACTGTATTCAACCAAAATCTGGATATTCAACCAAAATCTAATTAAGCAAAATGTGGACATACAACCAAAATCTGGACAGTTTTTACGCTTTTCTCAAATCTCGCAACATCCTGTGTGTTTGGATAAACACAGATATTCTGTAAAGTAATTGCAATGTAGCTAGTAGCCTCGATAATATATAATACGCTGTTATAATATATTTATTTAATATAATCGTGCTTCTATTTTTGTTTCATATTTTAAGCTGTATTGTTCAGTTATATGTCTCATGTCATCAGACACATGTACGCGTTGCGTGCCTATTTTTAATCTCGATGCGTATTACTAGATTACTGTAAGGTATTAACTAATCAATTTCTATTGGTCTCATTTTCCTAGCGGCTAGTTTTGTAATCCGTGGCAATATCATGTCTAGAACGGCACGACAACAACAACAACAACAACAACAACAACAACAACAACAACAACAACAACGACAACGACAACAGCGACAAAGACAACGACAACGCAAAAGACAACAACAACAACAACAACAACAACAACAACAGCAACAACAACAGCAACAACAAGAGCAACAACAAGAGCAACAACAAGAGCAACAACAACAACAACAACAAGTGGTTCAGGTTCAAGTGGAGCAGTTTCAACTATCTCAGCTTGGTAAGCACTTCAGTATCAGCTAAATTCGTTAAATGTTCACATTTAAAGCATATCGCCTAATCCCCTTGAATATTGGACCTGTCATTTCTCCCACCCCCTCAGTCTGCTTATTGATCGAGTGTTAAAAATAGCAAATGATTTAACTTTTCCCATCTCATTAATTATTAGTTAGTTTATTTCCCGTGCAT
The DNA here is from genome assembly GCA_035772405.1 of Chrysogorgia sp. JL179-B06. NCBI lineage: Eukaryota > Metazoa > Cnidaria > Anthozoa > Scleralcyonacea > Chrysogorgiidae > Chrysogorgia > Chrysogorgia sp. JL179-B06. The sequence goes on from JAYKKM010000166.1 coordinate 87,260, forward strand.
TTGATTGGCTACTTTCTACCTGTGACACCCTTTTGGCATTATATAAGCCCTATTTATTATATTTCATCTCGTCTTACTCTGATGAAGGGCTCCGCTCGAAACGTCAGTATCTCGTCACTAAATTCTTGGCAGTTTACCACCTTTTCACTTTGCTATATATTCAAAACACTGTCTACGCAGCACTCTACTTTTTTACTACTCTCGGCCTAACCTTAAGAAGTTTCGTCAAAGTCTCCGTCAC